>JAHWXV010747151.1:0-10083 GCA_024586415.1 Phrixothrix hirtus | reverse complement strand
TAAAGAAAATAAAGGGTAATTTATATCCTTAGGTCTGTGTCAAATAACACTGATCTGAAAGTAGTTTGCTAAGCAGTCTAACAAAGGGTTGCAATTAAGTAAAAAGGTAACTAGAGCAATTAGCACGCTGTCCAAATAGACCTGCGAAGCAACAATGCATTCAATATATCTTTCAAACACTCTTAGAATTAAAATCATTCTGTATTAATAACAGCATATGCAATCTTAGCATTCCTAAATTATCGTGCGGATTAGATAAGCTTCCCTGGGATGAAGTAAGAAACATTATAAACTATATTTTCTCGAAAGCAAACATTAACACAAATGCGTATTACTTAGAAGACGTCAACAGAACTCGAACTAAATGTTAATGATACTGACCCCTCTGCAATCTCCCAATACATGGAAGAATTTAACGAACAACTTCAGAATAAAACAGATAAAGACGAAAATCATTCCTTAATTGTCGAAACTGATAATGATTATAAAAATAACGAAACTTCAGATAGTAAAACAATTGATTCCAATTAAGAAACACCTATAAATTGTATACCCATATTAGATAGCCCGGTAAATTTCGCGAAAAATCAGATCATAATTTCAGAAGTTGAACATAATCCTGCAAACTCACTATTTTACATTTGTTTGAAGATGAACAAAGATTTGTGGTTCAATTCTCAAAAAATAATTATGAACCAGAAATGATTGATTTCATAAAAGAACTGCTAGTACCCAAAGTAAAGTATTACTTGTATTTCGAATGCCCCTTATACGAAAATTTAAGTCGAGTTTTACAAAATCACTTCAAAAGCTCAGAAATAAAATTAATAAAATGTTACAAAAATTATGATCGAAGACGAAAATATCACCCAAATAATTAATAACTACCATAAAAACAAGACCAATCACAGAGGTATTCAAGAAACCCACTCTAGAGTTAGACAAAATTACTATTGGCCCAACCAGCAAAAATCAATCCAAACTTATATAAACAGTTGTAACATTTGCCAATTAACCAAGTACAACGATAAATCCTAAACTTAATATAACTCCTACCGCCGGGAAACCATTTGAAATGTTATTTATAGACAGCATAACCCTAGAAAATGCAAAATTCCTAACAATTATAGACTCGTTTTCAAAATACGCACAAGCGTATAAATTAAATAGTGGCCAAGGCATTGAAGTTGTTGATCAACTTATCAAATATTTTATCCATCATTCAATTCCTAAACTGATCACCGCTGATAACGGCCTAGAATTTAAAAATTCCGTATTTCAAGAACTACTAAAAGTTCTTAAAATCGAAATTCATTTTATCCCATTACAACACCCTCAATCTAACGGTCTAATGGAAAGATTTCATTCCGCGCTTATCGAGCACATAAGATTGCTTAATAATCAAAAATTATACAAAAATGAATCTATTGAGATAAAAGTTAATTGCGCCTTGTTAGCGTGTAATAATACAAAACATTCCGTGACCAAACTAACACATGCAGAAGTTATCTCGGGACACTTAGATGTAAATTCTCCATTTGAGATCGAGATAAACCAGCAACCGATAAATAACTACATAGTCGACTACAGAAATAAGATTCAATTACTTTATAAAAACTTAAACGAGAAAATTCATCAAAATAAAAAAAAATCATTTCAAAGCATAATGTTAACAGAGAGGAACTCCCTGAAATTCCCACTCGTATTTTTCCATGTTATAAACAGGAAGAACATAAGACAAAAATTAATACAAAGCGTTAATAATTCGAAAAATTAACCCCCAATTAAAAACGGCTCAAATCATTACCAAACATGGTAATATTGTACAAAAAATTCATTTGTCTAATATTAAAAGACCCACAAAACAAACTTTCAAAATTTTACAATGTGCTCTTACAGGGACACACATCACCAATAACAAACATAACTTCGAATCCAGGGATTATCCTAATTATATTCGGTCACGCGAAATTACAAAGAATAAAGCACACTTTTATACATTACTACAATTTAGAATATCTAATAAAAAAATACAATAACGTAAATTCACCATATGAGTAGTTAAAGTCCAATACCTCAGATAATGTTGGTTTTGTAAAAGAAATAGGTAATCATGATAAAATCGTACGATATGTAAAATTGAATATTGAATCTAAATTAAACAACATAAATGTCCATAAAGTTACGAATAAGAGAAGATTAATAGATGAAATATAAACGCCGAGTACCTGCGGATGTTCGCACCTGTTTTTCCATACATTGAAATCATATCTACCAATTCTTGGCTTGTATATTGGACCATATGTGATACGTTCTAAATTTTGGTCGACCGACTTATTGGTACGCATGCAAGTATTGATGCAGGATCAGTCCTATAAGAAATGCATATTATATGTCAGTCGGCCAGTCATTTCCTAGTGCAACACACCAAATCACAAACAGGACCAGTCTGAAATCTTTAATTGCAAAGATATCGAAAAATATACAATTTAAGCACCTAATTAATTTCTAAATTTTTAGTACCGATTTTGCAACTTCAATAATTAATTCCTAGCAATTACGTGAGGAATAAAAGTATTCAATGCTTACAAAAGTGTCCTTTAGCCCCGTTTGTAAGTAAACTATTATTTATTATATTTATATATTACCATTCCATCGCTTGATAGATAATCCTAAAAGTGGTTAAATGTCCTACATGCATACGGTGAATGTATAATAAACCTGGTACCACCCAGCATTAAGATTACAATCTGGAAAACAAAGTGCATTTTTCTTACTGTTGCTTGATAGATAGAACTAACTAAACTAAATTACAAACTTCTAATTTTTGTATTATTTATTTTGGTTGAATTTATAATACAATAAGAAGAAAACCTTGTCACTTAGTCATAACGTGACAATTTACCCGCCTGCCTTCGAATGCCCTTTTGGAGTATGTAACACTATTAGCCCTTAGAGAGCCTTCTTTCTTTCTTAGACCAATAGAATTTGGTGCTGTAACTACATCGTTAGTACTATCAATTTATACTTTCTTGTGTGTATTCTTTTTAGTGCTTAAATTCACTATTGAATCCCAATTCACCCAACAACTTCAGACTAGAGGCTGCGTCTTCATGTGAGGCTACATTTCCAATTAACGGTCTAGTGTGACGCCGAGTAATGTAGCTTTGCCTTTATTTTTTACCTCTGAATCATGTACTTATTGCTATTTTCGTTTCTTTGAAAACCCTCATCTTTGAAATATTCATTACATTTAATTGGGAAGAGTCCGCACACGCTTGAAAGCATTCCTCTTTTGTAGTTATCGATGATAAAATTTCTTTGCCCTTCAGAATTGTAAATCATCTATCATTGAGCAAGGCAATATAAAATTACGCACCCTTAAGGTGATGTATATCTGACTTCATAATTTTCAGTATAAATTCTTTGCCTCCAAGAAGGCAATATACGTGAATATTCTCGTAGGTTGCACTGTTCAATGGCGGTGGGTAAATTACTATAATAAACTTGAAAAACTTTTCTTGTTTGCTCTATATTCAACGAATTTAATTTTGGACGACAACTTTGTTTTTTTTTCAATGTTCACTTTGTTCAATACACATTAATTAAACAATTAATTAACGCGTAATCAGCATAAGAAAATATTATAATTTTAATTAATAAAGGTAAATCTAAAATATTACGCTTTTTTGAAAACAAACTTATTAGTAGTGTCAATAATCAAGAGAGTGACACAAACAACGTGGACCCAGCTAGTTCAGATAAGGTGAGGTTAGTTTAGTTGTAACATAGTTCCTAAATAGTTTGTAAAAGAAATTTATATTTAAAAATATATAACAGGACAAAGACATTTTGTAACCCTAAGTGTGCAGATGGTGTTATTTCCTGAACTTGCGATGTTGCACAAAGTGGAGAAGGAGTGTCCAAAGTTGGCTATTAAGTTCAAGAACGTCGTTGTATTGGCAGAGGGGAAAGTCGTATTTAGAGTGCGCCACTTCAATAGGGTCGTTAGGCTTACAAGGGGGAAAAAGGCTGACGAAGATGGAAATTTCCTTAAACCGTAATACGAGAAAGCCGTGGAGTACTTACTAGATGGATGGTGAATCATACGCCACTGGATGTATCTTTCGATCAGGTCAATCGTAAATTAACAATTTTCTGTACCTACTTTAAATTATTTCTAGTCATTTGCTGGAAAAAAAGAATGATTACATATTCTAAGGTTCTTATAATTAAGAAATAATAAAATCTGAATTTAGTAAATCGCTATAATGTATAATTTGTAGTATAAAAGTACAATCCACTACAAAGAAATCAATTAAGTTAAAAGAACATAGATATAACGGTAATTCAAATATTCTTTGATTACTAATTAAGTTCAGGGACCCGTGAGTTACTATGGTTTATAATTAATCTAAACTGAACAATAAACTCAGCCTAAAAATTGTGGCTATTACTTACTAAAAACTAAACTTATTTAAGATTCGAAAAAGTATTTACCATAGTATTTCGATGTCTATTCTTAACTTGATCGAAATGTTACTCCAGTAGAGTTTTTATGAAATGAGGGATATTGTAGAATTCGAGATAAATAATGAGATTTGCGGACTGTGTGATGGTGAATTTATAGTAAAAGAACGGCACTTACTTGAAATCCGGAGAACGGTGCCGACGCATCCGGTTCTAGATGATTTCGTACATTGAATTCTATGGAACTTTCAATTAATTTATATTATAACACAAGAAAGAATTTAAATCGTTATTTTGACTTGAATTAATCATAGTTTTAAATATTTAATTTTATGTCATTATTATTATAATAACGCCGAGGTATTTTCAAATATAGTCTCAATTATAAGTATACATTCTGATATACAGGGTGTTTCTAAATGCTTTATTATTATTAATATGCCTGATTATATTAATACACCAGAACCAGAAGAATTAATTGAAGTACAGAAAGATACAGAAAGCTCAGGCGATAATACACAGCAGATATAAAACTAAGTAAACTTTATTCTTGGAAAATCATACAGAGAAAGAAGTAATATCAGTCAGGAGAAGAATATATAAATAGTAGAAATAAATTGATCACAAAGAAAGAGATAGTAACGAAAAAAGATTCCACGGCACTTTGTAAATATGAATCATCACCGAAACTGTAAGAAAAAGCAGTTCCAATTCTACTACAAATTAGACCAAAATAGAAAATATCATTTCGTTGTGAGAACTACTGAGGAAGTAAATAAAAACAAATATACAGGAAACGAAAACTCCAGAACAAACTCCAACTTGAAGTATTATTTCTTTATCGGGAACAAAAAAATCCCAGTGTGCAAAACATTTTACTTAACTACTTTGAACATATCGCAAAAACGAGTATATAATATTCACGCAAAAAAAGACAATTTAACTGGTGTACCTCAGGACGATGTGAGAGGAAAAGTAAAACCAAAACCTAAAATTGCTGTAGTGGGAAAACAATATGTTGTGGATCACATAAACTCGTTTCCCACTGCCGAAGCTCATTATTGCAGAGCAATAACTAAGAAAACATACTTAGAATCGCACCTGAATATCTCTGTGTTGAAGAGAAGACAGAGCTAGTTGAGGCTAGTTTGTATAGATACATATTTGCTACTCAGTTTGATTTAAATTTCCATCGACCAAAAAATTAGAAATGTTAGATAGTATCAAAGAGGAAGGATTTATTGAACAAAGTAGAAGATGCAGAATATGAAGCACTTGTGGTGGAAAAACAGAAAATACGAGATAAAAACAGTAAACAATGATCTCTAATTCTTTGCTTTAATTTGGAAAACATCATAACCTGTCCCAGGGCCTAGATATGACCTTTTTCTGTTACAAAAAGTTGAACAATACTGAACATTGTTCGGTTACCAAAAAAGTGTGCTGTGCTTTATGAACCAAGTTTACATCGGGTAGGGCTGCCAACGATATTGCTTAAGATTTTATTAAAATTTCAGAACAGGTTTTCAATGACAACAAAAATACTCATCTCATCACCTAGAGGAATTCATGTGTACCACCAAACCAAAGTAACCTAATTGCTTATGCAGTTCTTGATCTTTAAAAGTCATTCTATTGTAAACAATATCACTATGAATTACCTTATTTCACACTCGGCTATACAAGAAGTTGATAGTGCTCAAACGGTTTTAAAATTTTTTCTCAATGTACCAAAAATGTTTAATTACAAACTTGTCCCATTTGCTTACGTAATTATAATACGATTTACCAGTCAAAACAGCGATGATACTATTGAACTTGCTAAAGCGCATATTATAGCAAAGTCATCATTATTTGCTGACCATTTCCACAACCCGAAATATTGCCTGTTGGTAAAGTCAACCAACCAAAACGTCAGCACTTTATCAATATGATTCCATTCATGGGAATGCTATGTTTATTTATTTAAAATAATAGGTTTGAAGCGTACTGGTTATGAATGATGCGAATACCTATGTAATATTTTCTCAGGTGATGAGCTACAATGAAAAGTGAAGAGTAACGCCGCCGAAAAAATCCCAAAAATAAGAACCAAAGACCTAGTTTAACAGGCGCGTTCGACGTTACGCCCTTCTACGGCGCTGATGTCGCGCTAGCTCCTCGGAGGAGGGAGGGTCCGTGAATAATTACACCAGCACGTCCGCGCTCTAAGGAAAACGCTGAAAACGCGTACAGAGATTTGAAATATAGGGGGGTACCACTGCTCCTGGTGGGCCGTATACTAAATAGAACTGTTCCTCGGAACAGGGAGAAACGGTTCCGTGGCCTATAGCTGTGTTGTTCCGGGTTGCCTCTTACCTGGGCCCCAAATAATAATACAAATTAAGATTGCGGCTAAGGGGGGGGGGTACCTAAACTAACACATGTCCTCTGAAATACAAAGTAATAACTGTTAATTTATTCTAAGTTCAAAATGAAAATCTATTTGGGTAATACTATTTATCTATTGCCAAAGAAATAGGTTATTTAGGATACACACAACAGCAGGATACAAGGGTTTACAGGTAACTTCTCCGGCTCTTGAATGTGCTGTAATTCAAGAGGTACGGGGAAAACTAATCAATCTACTATACTCAAATTATTGTTTAAATATACTAGTTACAGTCAACGCAGATATGCCCCCATAAATTGGACCGGAATTATATATTAATAGGGGAGTTTTAAGCTGGCCTCAAGGATCCGTAGAGGGACCTCACATGCCCAATGAAGCTGCAAATGGGATAGAAAAGGCAGGTAAATGCCCTAGAAATCCACTATTCGAATTCTCAGACCTGATATTCGGACATACTACATCTGCGGAATCCTTACACTCACCCGGACACTTCAAAAAAAGGAATCACCCGCACGACCGATTCTTTGATGTGCGACCTACAACTGTCAATTTAAATTCTTTTACGTATTTTCCAATCGTCACGGAACGTAGAAGAAAACTCGTCTCTGGTGTTTTATCCGACAAATATCTATTTATTTATTTCTCGTCCTACCAACCATACCGGTACTGGGAAACATATGGCGGGAAATTTTAAAAAAATTGCTTATTAGGCGCGGAACGCCAACTAATCCTAACACTAGGACAATTAAAAAAAAAGCAACAACGGTACGTCATTCAAGCAAGAAAAATAAATGAAAGGTTATTTTTTGTAATTTAATTTGACCATAATCTTCTGAAAAAGTTCTTTTGTACTACTTTGTAGTAATTTGTGTTTTCCTGTAATAAAAGTATTGGTTTTGCTTTCACCAGTTTTATTTAATTGAATTTGGCGACAAGGTTCTATGTGCTATCAAAATCACAGATAGGATCATGTTCTTAGAATATATGTTGTCAATCATTTCACACTAGGTACCATGTAAATGTTTTTTGAAGGGAAGCTCATTTGGCCCGTTCACCTGCGTCAAGTGACTTAGTTCAGGTTTAGTTTTATTAATTATCGCTATCTCTTAACGCAAATATTTGTGTTTTAAAAGGGGCTATTGATAAATTTTCGTTTATATAACAGATCTTCGCTGCAGTCTTTTTTGTACTCCTAAAGAAGAAAAAGTTTTTCAGGGTTAATCTAACGATCAATTGGTACAGTTAATAAGATAATACTTATTTCCGACTTAAAGATATGGATTGCTTTATGTCATTAACAGAATAAATAACGAGATTTAATTTAGACGTTAGTTCTCCTCTTTCTTTTAGACAGATATTACGATTTAATTGTCTATGGACTTAAGTTAAATGCATAAAACATTTCGAATAGGTCTTGTGGATTTCTTTTGGTAGCAATTATGGCAATACATTACGCTAAATATTTATTTACAAATAAGGTAAGACAGAAAGTTTACACGCTGAATTGGTGGATGCTAATAGTGTATTCCAATTGTTCAAAGCTAGAAAGGATATGTATGGTTGCATATATTTGGCAAGAGACGCGCTTAATTTGGTCAATATACTAGTAACCTTTAAACAGTTGAGTTCCTCTATTATTGACGTTTACTGATGAATGACCTTTGTTTACAAGCATTTCAAGTTCAAGACTCTGTTACCTATGTATTTCGGATACCAACGATCCAACTCCGATCGTAGCAGCCGAAGTGTGAAATTCTTTAATAAGTATAAAATTAATTTGTTGCCGTTTTCAACGTTAATCTTTAATTTAAATACGTTTGTTTATTTTTATTAATTCAAATAGGAGCACCATGTTATCTTTGTTACATTAACTTTATTCAATTATTCACAATTATTGATGTTCCAAGTTAAAGGTGTGTCCACATACCTGTCTGTCGTCTTCATTTAAATTAAATTATCACATAGGTGATTTAAATAATGGAAATAGAAAACAATAATAACAAATCATTTTCAAAATAAAATCAGGTCACTTTCTGTATAATTCTAAAGCTTCAAGATTACATAAAAATTAAATTATCAAAATTAAAAACGCATCATATCATCATCTGTAATATATTTTAACCGTATAAGTGTGCTGTTGCTTTCTTAATGTTAAAATTATTATGCCTTCAGCTACTTTACCTCATTACAACCATAATTCATACTAAGTAATTACAAAGCGGCTAAAAGAAGCTAATAATATCCTTGTAGCGGTTTTAACATGTGTGAGTGTTTCAAAGTCAATATAATATAGTTTCCTATTATTGTCATTATTTTAATTGCTTTATTGAAAAAATGGAAATAAATTATTATTTGATTAAACCATAAAAGGCCGCAACTAATGGCCCATAATTTACATAACCTAAACAGTTTCTTATTCAGTCGTTTAATAAGAAAATTATAGATTATAAAGGATAATGTTCTGTAAGAGACAAAACTTTTCTTGAATAGGTATGTCTCGACAACAGCAACTTTCATTTTATAAATTTAAATACTTATAAATAAATTAACAACTTAAGTTCGCAGAAATGAGCTGTGTGACATACCCACCACAATTATAACACATAGTAACGTTTCTGAAAACTTCCTTGAATACCGCCCCAAAAAAAAATGGTTAAAGCCTTAAGTAACCCAATACACAGCCCCCCTTCTTTGCTTTAGAAGACGGGCCTTTGTTATGATTTATTTGTAGTCATAGATTATTAACAAATATTTATAATGCACTGTATTGAAGGCTTTATCCATTTACTTTTTGGGGATCTGTACATTCTCAATCCCTTTAATGTTATAACGTGTGTATAAAAAGTTTTCTAATTAAGAGAACTATGGAAACAAAATTATGTATCTTTGATTAATTCATACAGACATTTCCATTTTCATATTTGTCATGAGAATTACTTTTGACATCTGTCAAACTAATTTATTGTTGAAGTGTTAAAGAAGTTTGATTTTAAAGTTTTATTTAAAGAATGATGCTAACCGTTCAACAAAAGTCATTTATTCTAGAGGCTTGTTTTCGTACCGGTGGGAAAATCAATGGCAATTGGGTTTATTCCATTAATGACAGTTATTTAGAATTTCTAGAAGAATTTCCAAATGCGGTTATTGCATATAATGATTATTATTCCGCTGTTATCCACTTAGTGCCTTTATTCAGAGAAACAGGAAGTGTTCTTCGACGA
>JAHWXV010747035.1:0-12807 GCA_024586415.1 Phrixothrix hirtus | reverse complement strand
GACATCTTCTGTTGTTTGAAAATGGTGTCCCTTGATCACCATTTTGACTCTTGGAAATAGAAAAAAGTCGCACGGAGCGATATCGGGTGAATAAGGTGGCCGTGGTAGTACTGAAATGCGTTTTGAGGTTAAAAGTTGCTGCACAGACAGTGTAGTATGAGATAGCGCATTATCATGATGAAGAATCCAATTATCAGCAATGTTTGCACAGACACGGAGAACTCGTTCTCGAAGTCTTTCTATTTTTTTTTTGTAGAAATATTGGTTGTTTGGCCAGGAGGCACACACTCTTTATGAACAATGCCCTTGGAATCGAAATAGGACACAAGCATGTATTTCACTTTTGATTTTGACATGCAAATTTTGTTTTGGTCTGGGTGATCCTTTTGAACACCATTGCGAACGTTGACGTTTTGTTTCTGGATGGTACTGGTAGAACCAACTTTCATCACAAGTGATAACATGGCTCAATAAATCTGGACATAACCTCATTTCCAAAAGCCTTCTGAATCTTACCGTAAGTTGTCGTCGCATTCTCACCCAATTTAACACAAAAAGAAATAGCATACCGTTGCGCAATATTTCGCGATTCCATTTCCGTAACGAGAGACAAAAACACATGTTCCCTTATTACAGAACAACTCACGACTGAGCGGCCGCATCAATGTGCCGCTTGGACTAGAAGTAGCTTACAGATCAAGGTCAAAGATGGAGTGCCTGCGCAAGCTGCAGAGTTGCCACATCTTGCAAAAAAAATCAGTCTCAGTACTTAATTGTCGTACCTCGTATAATTTATGACCATTCGAAATCTGTCAGTTGACTCCACGCCACCCTGTACAATAAATAATAAACACTAAAAATAACAATTATATATTGAATAATTACAAATTAAATTTAAATTCAAAATACAATGGACAATCTATTATTTCGAGAAAATAAAAATTTTAATTTATTAATGTAAACAAGCAAGAGTTAATAAATTAACAGTTGGTCATAAGAAATACTCATTGGAATTGAAGTGTCATAAAAATTTATAATAATTAAAATAAGTTATTCCTACGATCATAAGTAATACATATACAAAAAGATGTAGACGAGATATTGATCTATAGAGGACACTGTTAACATTGTACCGCAAGAACATAACCTGAAATTGTAGGAACAGTAGTTATAGGGTTAGGTAGACGACATCTAACATCAAATACGTTAGAGAAGAAGAAACAATTGTTATTTGTTATCGATATTCTAACATTATAATTTGACAGGTGCTCTAAGATGCAAATTTCAAAAATCATATATTGTAGCTAAACATAAGGAAGTGAAATATTAAAAAGTAATTTAAAATATATGGCTTAAATAAATTCTGTACCTTTTACTTTTACTGAAATACTCAAATATTTGTTGCAAATAAAATAACTGAACTATTCGTCGTTGAAATTTTCGTTTGCAAATGAAATTTTAATGTTACACCTCGTATATATAACTTACTAAAAATCTAGGCAATTTACGACAAATTCTTTTTTATAAGTTGTGCGAACAAACTCAAATACAACTGCGCGGAAGTAAAACTTGAGCAAAAGAATTTGTTTTGATTCACAAACTACGTTAATCGTTTGCTTTAATTTTGATTTAATTTTTATCGAAGAAAATATAAACATAATGGTAGCGAAAAACCTTTCTTGTACGATCTTATTTGAAGTGAAATTTTATAATTACGGTGGCTTCCTATACTGTGCAATATATTATAATTGAACTAATGAATTTTTCATTTCTATAAGTAAATAATTTAGCATTACGTTATTTTTAAAATGATAACATGCGTTTCAGTTATCGCAAAAAGTTGAAGTTCAAACTTTTATCAGCATATGCAGGTTGAAACGTATGACGGTTAACAAAGACAGACTAACCTAGGCTCGGTGTGAAAGAGCGGCGACGACGACACCAGCCTGAATGGCTTGCCAGATGTAGCCCTTTTCTGTGAAGGCCAACAATTTTACCGCACCTTGACGGAACTATCTAAATTCATATCGACAAGATGAATTTGCTTTGTTAGTTAAGTTTACCAATAAGAAAGCGATAGATGATGATAAATAGGACTTTCTTCTAACTTTTAGGAATTCAGAACAACCATGTTTATTAAAACCCACCGGTACTTGTTGCTATAATTAATGATGGAAATTAATTAGGATATAAACAAATTGAATCAACCTTATCCGTGATAACGTATAACACAGCACGACACAAACAAAAGAAAATAACTATTAAACAATGTAACACACCATGATTAGAAATTTAGTGCGGAGTTTTAGACAATGGTCTTCAACCAACCGCTTTTAATACTGGCATTGAAATTCGTATCGCATTCGCGGCGGCTTTATCTAAATACTCGCAAAACACAGGGGCGCACTTAGTTGAAATGTTACATTCCTATTTTTATTTTACAACCAGATTTATGGATTTCACAACGAAATACCCAACAATTTAAAGGCATAAATTAATTAATTCAATTTGGCATATTGAAATTCAATAAAATACGAATGATTAAAAAAAGAACTTTACAGTCTTTTAAAAATATTTAAATGACACTAATAAAAAATTTATTTCTTCACTGTGGGTTATTAATGTTGAAATTTGTCACTTACTTGAAGTAACCTTCGTCCGATTTTCTTATTAAATACGACGTCGCTGAAGCCCGCAATTTTGGAGTTATTGCGCGCTTGTCTTGATGACTGGTGAATCAAGCTGCCCAAAGTTTCTTTGATCTAGGGTTGTGTTTTTTTACTGCCTTGTGCGGATATTGAAAATGTTGTCTTCGCTGGGCTTGTGTATCGTTAATTAAGACATCAAGAACTATTTACCAACTATTCAGTTTCTTCATATTTTGGCACTGGTCTTACAACACTGGTTTTATCTACCTACACAGAATTAAAGCTGGAACCAAAGACATCGATTTCTGGTGGTGTATGATCTTTTATAACTTTTTTCCATGGCAAAGAATTTTCTTGCGAAGTCGTTGTAACAAATCCTGTGTAAGTATTTTGAGAATTTCTATTTCAGAAATCGTTAAAATTCCCACCGCTTCTAGCAAATTTTCAAGTTTTATAGGGGCTCTAAATTTTATTGCTACACATCTGGATTTCTTTAGAATCGTATTTCTAACTGGCGCCTGCAGTTGTGGAATTTTTACATTTGGTTTTATTTTAACAAAGCAAATACTTAGAAAATATTTTAAATTTTACTATTTAACTATTTTAACTATTACTCTATAATATTTTCTTATGCTGATTACACGTCGATTAAATTAATTAATTAATGTGTAATGAACAGGATTCCACTATTCGTGGGATAATAACGGTAAATTCCGAACCGAAATGGAAAAGAACAATCACGATCTTACCCAACTGGACCTCTTAGAAGCTGTCGTTCATGTCTAAAAGCCCGCAAAAGGAACTAGATCGTCTTCCACCCCATGTTGAAACTCGGGTCATGCAACCCATCAATAAGGGAATGGAATTTGTTGCCTAATTCGTTATAGTCCACCATCTACTACCATGTTATCTGTCTCATAAACAATTGGTAGGCCAAAAGTCAACTTAAGCACAACGCATGGATTGCCTCCAAAAATCGCCACTTCTTTGTGAAAGAGTTCGATCAATTACAAAAAAACATTGGAAGCAACATATAGATGGTGAATATCCTCCTCATTAAGGTTAAATGTAAAATGTGTACTATTATAAAATAGAATAAAAAACGTTGGTTTTACGAACTTAATTATATATCAACCTAATTGATTTAAGTATTGATACAACAAAAGATGGAAGTAGCTTGTTTTGGATAAACAACTTATTAATTCAAAAAGTATTTTACGTCAATTACATAAGCCATGTCGATTACAAACCTTTTATTTCTTTTCAAACCAACATAATAAGAGCCTCACTTTAGTTAGTTTTTGTTACACTTTTTGGTAACTCATTCAGTTGAAATTTGGAAATAAGGTAAAAAGAGCAATTTTCACTGATTCCCACTAATTAAAGTAGGGCGTTGTACCTTACGCTTATGCATTTTATCTTAAGTTAAAGAGATCCTCCACTAAGAAATTTGCATTGCATGCCTCACGCAATTTCAAATCACGTTGCATTTGCAGGATTGAAAGCATTTATTAGGTCAATTTGGCGTTTCGACTTCGGCACCCAATAATCATTACTTTACGAATAATCATCTACAGTCGCTGGTAGGCACAGATTTGCAAATAATTACCAGATTACCACCATTAAGGTTCCTATATAAAATAATAAGCTTTTATACTTTTGAACGATTTCTTGTTTAGTACTTTTAGCATTTACATAATTTACTAATTTACTAGAAGGGTAACTTCTTTCAATGTACAGCTTTTAACAGCTTTTAATGTTCTTATGCGATTTCCATTTTAAATATTGAAGATATTTATTTTGAAGGATGGTAATCAATACTTAAAGTTACGTAACTTCTCGAAAATCGTTTCTAAATAACAAATACAACAAATATATGTTACAATAAAGGCATAGAAAATTTCTCTATTTTTCTAGTCTATACAGTCACTAAGCTTTATGTAATTCAGACCTTTTCCAATCAAATTGATAGCTTTGCTTATACGGTACGACAGCTTGCGCTACTATCTTAAATTTTTGATGCAACTATTGTTTAAAATAGTTTTTTCTGCTTTTTTGACAGTTATATTTAATTATAAACTTCTGTTCTGGTTATATGTAATACCCAAAAACTGTAAGGTAATAATTATAACAATTAATTAACAATACATATTCATGTAATAAATTGTAGATGTTAGCGTTTCCATTACTTAACAAAACAATAACAATAATGATTTTTAGTGAAAACAAATTAACTTCGAACCATGCTTACCAAAAATTATTAGGCATTATAGGTATACAGGCCATTAAAAAATGAAACAATTATACTAAAATAGTACTAGCTATTTTTATTAGAAAGTATGATTTATGACGGTAAACTAAAAATTAAACGATGGTTTAGGACACGGATTCCCCATAAACTAATATTTCTATCACAACTTTTGAATGTCCTATAATTATCGATTATTTTTTCGAAGTGCCCATACCCACGTCTAAGAGTGATTCTATTATAGACAAAAAAGAAAAGGCCTATCTTAATTTTAACTTTCATCGTATCTTCAAAATATTTTATCTTAATATTGATCACACCTTAATTTACATAAACCAGCAATACTCTACAATATCATGAATACATATTTCTTCGAGATCAAAATTTTTAAAATTAAGTTAAACTTCATTATATATTGTATACAAAGTGTTTTCTGAGAAGTTGAGTCGTTGTTATCCTATATTAATTGTAACTATTATTAAATACGAGGGTTTCTTATTGTAGCAACAGTTACAAAAATACAAAATTAAAAAAATAGGTATTACTTTTCAAAATACATTTATTTCATCTCTCGGGCAATTTGCGAATTCCAGTGGAGAATTTCTTTGGTTGCGTACGCAGCCCAGCTTGCTCCGCTTCACTTACATGCTCGTTTGATGTAACTTTCTACACTCCCAAGTACTTATTAAGTGGGCCAAATAAATGACAATCGCAAGGCAACAAGTCGCCATATTTTGAGTCAAACGGGGAGTATGCGGACAAGCGTTATCCTGAAACGCATTACATCTTTACTTACAGTTCTCCTCATTTGGTTCTTATAGCTTCTTTTACACGCAGGAGCAATTGATATCCAGCGTGTATTGTTCTCCGTTATCTTAAAAAGTCCACGAAAATTGGACCTTAAATGTTCCAGAATACTGTCGAAATCACTTTTCTTTCTGATGGTTGAGATTTTAACTTTTTAGTATCGAAGAACCTGACTGACGCCACTCCATGCTAGCCTGCTTATTTTCTGGGATGTAGTGGCGAACCCAGGACTCATCGACTGTTACGATATATGCCAAGAGATCGTTTCCTTAATTTTGAAAACGGACGGGTTCCTTGGCACCCACCGTGCTCTAACTTTGAAAAATTTAAGCTTATCATGGTCGACCACTTCTATGCTACTAACACTAATTTCCAGTAGTTTCACCAATTCACCCATTCATATTCGTCTGTTTGTTAGAATAAACTCGTAAACTCGTAGAAGGTCGTGAAGCATGAGGAGCGCTACACGTATACCACCGCTCTTGAACGAGTTATATCATTCAAATATATGAGTATGTGAAAAATATTCGTCTTTAACTTGTGTCTCAAGTCGAGGAAGAATATTAACAGCGTTTTCACATTTTGCACATAAAAATTTAAAAGTAACACGCTGTGTGACAAAGTTCGGTACATTACCCGGCGCCATGATTAACACAACTGTCATTTTTATAAACGCAAACAAATCTCCGGTATCGCTTGACAACATAGATGTTTTGATTATTGCCTAGAAAACTTAGCGGTAGCTCTTTACTAAGTGAGCAAAAGCTAAAAAACCCGTGCTAAATCTATACTGTCTTCGTTATTTGTTGGTCGCGACTTTTTAATTGACTTAACTTCAATTATTTAGTTGATCGAGCGGTATTTAATTACTTATTTGTTTATATATTTGGGGTTAACGACCAACTAACTTTGTTAGTTGCCTTGTTATCTGACTTGCGTATTGTTTAAAATCAAGCTTGGTTATTTTTCTTGAACGAATACAAAATGTAGGTTTAAGTCTATTTATTAAAATCAAGTAAAATTTATGTTATTTACATAACAAAATAAAACCGTTAAAATAATAAAAACAATAAAAGAAGTATTCGGATTATTTAAAATAAATGATAATGAAAGCAGTTAATTTGTGTCTACAATGTTTTACCTTATAAAACGAATTTATACACTTACAGTAAATAAAACATTTGTTGAAAAATGATATTCTAATACTACATTTACATACATTATAATGGGCCGGAAAGCTCTTTAGGCCTCAAAAGGTTATCAAAAATGCTGATTACTCTGAATTAGCTAGCAATTCCAGCAGCTACTGTGGAGAAAGGGGGTTTTACGGTTTTTGATATAAATAATTAAGCAAAAGTTCAGGAACGGCTTGCGAGAGTCAAAAGTCGGGAAAAGGTCGTATGTTTTGGGCGCCACCTTATCGAAATATCTTGACGGTAGATCTTTTTTAGAACAGAGACGATAAGAAATTTATTTCGACAGAAATGCGACAATTTTACCATGAGATACTTACTAAATACTTATTTATTGTAAGCCACTGGAGAAGTACTCCTAATGTAGTTAGGTTAGACTTACAATTTGTAAATGTTTTACCTACTTAGGACTAACGTTTTCCTATAAGAAAAATACTGTTATGTCTTACTACTAAAGATACTTAGGATAACGAAATAATAAGATAACCTATTTGAACTAAATCGCTTATAATGAAAATAACATAAATTAATACAGATAATGTGAGAACATTCAAACGAACAATTACTTAATAATTAAAACTACAATAAAGAGGGGACCCCTGAATTTGATTGCTAAAGACTACCTTACTTAATAACAAAATATTGACCCTTTTTTAAGGATGGTCTCAGATTACGGTACTTATCTAGATTAACTATTTACTTTTTGTTCGTTAATTAAAATCACACAATACGAATAAACTGTCTAACTGCTACTTGATTGAAGTATCTTTCCCAGCGATTTAATATTACGTTACGAAACAGGGGTTGATTATCGGATTCCCCATTGCAGTTCAATAACTTATAAGGTGGAAGGAAATTATCGAAAAAAATCTCACTTACTTGTATTTACGTTGAATTACATGACTTTTAATAGCAGGCCCCAATGCCTCCAGCATTTCATGAATAAAGCGTACCTGAAGTTCTTTCCCAGACGTCCTACAGCCCTATGGCAAACTTTGAACATGGATAACGAAGATTTGACCCAATTTTCCAATTACGCATACAGCGCCAACCTGCCTAAATCACCACGATTCAGGGATTCGATAGTCGTTAAGGGTATCTAATTCGTATTTTCATGGATTCTTGCGCAGCCTTATTACTTGATAACGTCACGCCTCACTACATCGTGCTTTCACTTGAGAGATCTGATCTCAACTGCTTGTTTCGGTGCAGTTTCACCTTGAGATTGCCGGGAAAAGGAGGGCTGGTGGTTAACGTTTATTTATAAAAGCATACACATTCCCGTGGGAAAGCTGATGTAGATTGTTTTAAAAGAGTGAACCGGGGGTTCCAAATATTAATAATTAGTAATAATTGGTAGCAACCTATAAAATCCTTGTTTATAATTTTAAATAAAAAATCGATATTACTGATTCTTGTGATTTTCTGTCAGTATCCCAGTTTCTGAGAAACAATTTCATGCAACAAACTGCGTGAAATTTATGGAAAACTGAGTGAAAGCTCTATTATTGTGAATCGGCGGTTTTCTTTAACCTTTTCATCGACCTTTGCAAAAATTTTATCAGTCACAATGCTTGGTCGTCCCTTTTGCTATTAGTCGTGTAAAGTAGTTCGGCCATTTTTAAACCTAATGAATCATTGACGCACTGCACCTTCAGTGATAACGTTGTTACCGTACGCCTCACACAGTTGTCGATAAATTTCAATAGGTTTACATTTTTTCGCTAACAAAACCCTTATTACAGATCGCACCTCACAAATCGCGGGATTTTCTATGCGGCACACATTTCAAACTGTTACTGTGAAATAACGGGGTACGATACAAACCTCGCACTAACACGGCTGAATGATGACTGGGCCAAGGAACGCGCAGACTACAGACGAAAACGTAATCGACTTTCTGGATAGCCCCCGTATGTACAATTTTATCTAGTCTTAGACATGCCGGTATGAATTAATATTTTTATTTTAATGTGCCATTAACATTGTACTTCAATTTAACTGATTTTTCAGGGTATGCATATTTAATCAAAATTTTCAGATTTCATTAGACACTACAGATTAAATCCATAAATTGAGTAGGTAAGTAGGTAGGGCGAGCCAATTTACATTCATCAAATAATATCTTCAAAATTGTTGCCTTTACGCTATACAACATATCTTATTAAACAATACCTTTATTGATTACGATGAAATAGAAAACAAACATTAGTTCACAATAATTAACCAGTTTATCTTAAATCCAATATTATAATTTTCACTATACAATAAAAAACATTAGTCTCCATCAGAATGGCAATTAGTACAAAATAATAAAGGGATTTGGTATATAGGCAACATTTATCACGTACGTTACAGTTGACCCAACCTTTACCAGAGACGCTGTCCAATTATACTCCACATAAGTATTCTTCTTTAGAAGTCTCTTGAACTTCTCTGATTTCTGCAAAAATGTTTTTTCACTTGCTTATCGGAAATCGCCCTTTCTTCTTTTCTTCTTGTTCGAGAAGTTAAGCATCTTTCTAACGTATTGTCAATATATCAGCCTAATAGTAGCTTTACGGGAATTAGCCTTTTTGGCTTCAGGAGAAAATTCTTTTGATTGGAAGTGGGAATCAAAAAAAGTTGATGGCTCTAGTTCAGCTAAAGTGGATGATTACGAATTCGCACTAACTGATTCCCATATCTGCGTAACCTCAGGTATTTCCGTATATACTTGGATTAAAAATTTGGGAGAGGATTGTAATGACCTAACTTTGACTAAATGAACGCGAAATTTTATGTTCTTACCTACAATTATTTAGCAGTGGCAGTCACGTAAAGTACACGATCTGCACCAATTTTTCAAAATGTTTAAATTCGAGCATAGATATCTGATTAAGTTATCGTGTAATCAACATCATTTTCATCACATCGGTCTAATATTTCTATCTAGACATTTTACGGGGGTGATTTTCACGACAACGTTTAGTTTCTTTGACTCACTTCTAATGTTTTCTCAGACATTTGGTCAATTGGCAATACATGTATGCTATTTCTGATGCATAAATAAGCAGTATATGCAAAATTAGCAATGTAAGTACCAAGAGTCGCTGTCAAGGGGAACCCAAAAGAAATCGTTGTAAGAATTATTCCCAAGCGGCCAATTAATCATTGACCAATACCGCCAAAGAGAAATTAGCAAAACATCGTCTATCTGAGTTACCATTATTGGTAGTCCCAAAACCACACTTAGGAACATCAATTAATAAACCCTCTCGTAACTTATCCTAAATTTTCTTTTTCCTTAAATTAAGACTTTTCCTGAATTCTTTGTTAACTTATCATGATCTCACTTTCAATCTATACGATATATGCAATCTACATTCCTTAGACTCGATCCCCGCATATGGAACAAGTTGCAGTAAACTTATTGTAAGAACAAATTTTACCATCCATCACCGTCAGATGAAGTTCATGTTCAATTACTAAAAACTCGATTCATTGGTTTCAATAATAGTTGGCATTAACAGTGTAATGTATTCTTTAACATTTTTTATTGGGCTTTCACCAGTTGCTCACATTCCTTAACAAATTCGATTTTAATGGGTTTGCAATACCGAGTTGATGATTTCGTTATGTTTGCCTAAGTAATAAGTGCTCCATTACCATCATTAACAACAAGTATTAATGGTTTGTACAACTGATATGATAAACATACATGAAACATTATACCTTTAACCACTTTCTTCCTGGAATGTTTGTTTATAATTACTGTAAGTACCATCATAACCTCATTTATAACCTAGATGGTTAATAATAAAATCTTTCTACATACTTGTTAGTCTTTTAGCTGTGTCTATCAATAAACTCTAAAGTTTTATTTCTCCAAAAATGTCACTAATACTTATATAATAAGAGTAGGATGATATCTTGGCCTTTAAAACTTGATAATAACTGTT
Organism: Phrixothrix hirtus; assembly: GCA_024586415.1. Taxonomy (NCBI): domain Eukaryota; kingdom Metazoa; phylum Arthropoda; class Insecta; order Coleoptera; family Phengodidae; genus Phrixothrix; species Phrixothrix hirtus. Next base: position 1,970 of record JAHWXV010747035.1, on the reverse strand, counting down.
GGCCGAATCGAGCAGACGTGTAATAAGTTCGCTCTCGCTTTTAGTGTAATTTATTAAATAAAAAGTGAATATGATTCAAAAATGTGATAAGTGCAATGATCCACTACCTTCGAAGAACGATTGTAACGAAAATAAAAGTAAATTCCACTATATCTGCGATAAGGGAAACTAAATGGAGAGCTACTATAACTGATAAGAAATTAAATTGGAGGTGTACATCATGTAAAGTAAAGATCGAGGATAATAAAGGCGAACCACAAGAAAAATCGGAACCAGAAATATTTAAATATAGGAAAATATTACCTGAACAAATTAGCTACATTGAAAATATTATGAGAAAACTATTAAAAGAAGAAAATCGTGATTTGAAGTCTAGTTTAACTGAGCTCCAACAAACTGTTGAATTTTGTAGCGATAAATCTGATGAGTTTTCAAAAACAATCAGAACACTTACAGAAGAAAACTTAAAGTTGAAGAGAAGATGCCAGGAGCTGGAAGATAAATGTCAAAAAATCGAGAAGCAGCTTGATGACATTAAAATAAATCAAGAAGAAAATAAGCAATATTCGAAATATCATAATTTGATAATTGAAGGAATTCTGGATATACAAAATGAAAATATACTCAACGTTGTGATAAAGCTATCAAATAAAGTCGAATATCAGTTAAAAGAAAGTGACATTGAGGCCGCACACCGTTTACCTCCAAATAAAAATGGGAAAAAACCAATAATAGTACAGTCTAATAAGCGAAACAAAAGAGATAACTTTCTTCAAAAGTGTAAATTACGTAGACCAACTACAACGGATGTATATGAAAATATGGCCGGGCAACCGATCTATGTTAACGAACATCTGACACCCTATTTTAAAAATCTTATGTATGAAGCAAAAAATAAAAAAAATTACAATTTTGTGTGGTTTAAGAATCTAAATTATATGTAAGAAAATCTGAGACTGATCCGTAAAAATGTATAACAAAAATTAAAGATTTACAATAAATAGGTAAGTATATTTGACTGAGTATATTTATATTTAACTACTTAATGGCTGATTCAAATTATAATGAGGACTTACAAATATATAATGAGTATGAGTATAATACAACTGAACTTGAAAGTAAAAAGTTTGTAGAAATTTATAAAGAGTTTGATCTGAATATATTTCAGTTAAATATACGAAGCATTTCAAAATATTATGAGGAGTTGCTAATACTGTTAGAAGCACTAAATAATATAACTTTTGATGTAATAATATTAACAGAGACATTTTAAATTTCAAATATTAATTTGTTTAGCATTGCGGGTTATATAACATATTATAATAATGGAATAACTAATAGAAATGATGGTGTGGTAGTGCTCCTTAAAAATAACCTATGTGAAACAACTGAAATTATAAAAATGGGTGATTTCAAATTTATTGATATTAGATTTCAAAAATTTAACTCCAAATTTTGTATAATCGCCCTATATACATAGATGTCACGATGTTTTAGTAGATCAATTTTTAAAAATATTAGAAAATTACTTAAATACAGTTAAAGCCAAGAATGAAATATTGATAGGAGATGTAAATATTGATATTCTTAAACATATTAAGGATACAGTTGACTACCTAAACTTGATGTGTAAACAAGGGTTTACTTCTCTTATTAATAAATATACTAAGGAACAACACCAAAGTAAAAGCTGTATTGATCACATTTTTGTGAAAATAAATAATAACCAAGATATATCGTATAAAGGAGCTATTTTAAAAACTGCTCTCACTGATCATTATGCAATAATACCAGCGGCGGCGCGTAGTGGTATGTCTTGGGGGTGCACAATCCGAAACAAACGTCTTTACACAACAGCGAATACAAAAACACTGAGAGGACAACTTCAATGTGATCCCACTTAGCTTTACAACTTGGACTGCCGCAGGCCGCTTGGGGAAAGGCGGCGTAGCATTTCAACGAATGAGATA
>JAHWXV010747010.1:0-10862 GCA_024586415.1 Phrixothrix hirtus | reverse complement strand
GACATGTTACAAGGAAACATGGAGAAATGCAGTCATCTTCCCATTCAGGTGGCAGCAGCATTCAAAAGGTTAATGAGCAACCACCAACAAAAAAAGCATGGATTGCGATCAAGGATGCACAGGAATCGAACATTCAAAATCAGAAATGTAAGTACAATTTCCGATCGGTCAAATTAAAATACAAGGAAAGGTTGCCATTGAAATCAACAAAAATTATAAAAAGAAAAATCACTGTTCTGGGCGTCTTTTTCATTATACTTCATAATTTAACAAATTATCTACAAGGTAGTATGCATATTAGTAAAGTAAAAGTGCTACAAAATAGCCCAAGCACAGAGAATTGCAAATAAAAGTTAAAAAAACCTCTTGTCAAGCGTACTGCGGTTATCAAAAATGACTGAAAACCGAATTATGTCAAGCAGGATCAAGTAAGTGATCCAGATTTGAAGTTCATAGTAAAACGAAAGGACGAAGTTTAAAGACCAGATTGGGAGAAAGTGGTTCCATTTAATCCTGCTCTTAAAGAATAATGGTCTTAGTGGAAAAGGCCCGTGAACGATTTTAGTGGATAAACTACAGGGACGTTGTTAAGGAGTGGTGCCGAAAATGTGTAATATGCGCTTCTAGAAAGGGTCTCCTGGAGAAGCGAAAACACCCATGAGACAATATAATGTGGATAGCCATTTGAAAAAGTAGCAATTGATATAGCCTGTCCATTTCCGGAAACAAGCAGGAAATAAATACATCCTAGTTGCAATTGACTATTTTGATAAATGGATCGTAGCATACGCTCTATCAAACCAAGAGACAATTACAGTGACCGACACCTTGTTGACAAAACTCTTTAGCCGATTGGGAATTCCACTGGAATTGCATTCAGACCAAGGAAGAAATAATTTTAAATCAGCTTTATTCCAAAGACTCTAATAGCTGTTGAAAATACATTAGATCAGAAGAACTGCTCTTTATCCACAATCAAACGATAGAAAAATGTTTATCAAATGTGGACTCGTCAATTAAATTGGGACTAGTACTTGACAGCATATCGTGTAGCTGTAAACAAAACGATTGGAGAAGCTCCAGCTAGAGTGGTATTTCTGCGTTAAATACCCTTGACAGCATTAGCAGCAGTTTGGAAGAAAGGTAAGTGTCTCTATCATCATACTTAGACCAGAACAGATTTTGCTTACAATCGATTTCCTATTGATACTATATTCGAATCACTAGCAAAAGTCCTAACCCCCTTAGAATATTTTAAAAATTACTTTCGCCAATCTATGTTTATTTAGCTTAACAAATAAATTTATATTCTAGTCTGACGACTGGTTCTTCAGTCAGGCCACAGCTAATGAAGTTAAAATCTTTATTGGTATTAAAATAGTAATAGGAATTGTAGAAATGCCTTCATTGGAGGACTATTGAGCTATGCAAACGACAAGTCCTAGAATAATTGAAGTAATGCATGTAAAACGATTTAAAAAACTTCACTGAGTTATACATTTTCAAAATGATAATTGTGATGCAAATGGAGATCCACTATTTAAAATACGCCCAGTTCTGGAAAAAGCCAGACAAAATTGTTTGCGGATTGAACATGAGAATTTATTTTCCATAGATGAAATGATGGTGCATATAAGTTACCAATGCTGGTAGGCAGTATATCCCTAAAAAGTTGAAGAAGTGGATATTCAAGATGTTTATTAGGGCTATAGTTTCAGTATACGGCTTTCTGCTATACATGGGAACTAAAACATTCAGCAATATAAATTTTACAAATACAGATACTTATTTTGGTTTAGGAGGAAAGGTGGTATTAGCTCTTCGTCTTTCTAAAGAATGAACATGGTATATCGAGTTTAGGAATAATTCGAAATAAACGCTTAAAAAACTGTATTTTAGAGAATGACAAAATTCCTTTAAAAGGGTCAGTGGAAGTTTCGATTACAAAGGTGTTAGTGTAAATGGAATTACAGTTGTCAAGTGGACTGATAGCAAGTGCATTATCTTGGCCAATTGTTGTGTCTCTGATAACCCTGCTCTTTTTGTAAAACCAATTATGGTCAAAATGAATCCATTACTAGAATTTTGAGACTCAGTAATTCTTAATAATCCTTTTGTTTTTATTTAAAGTAAATTGTAAAATGGGTTGCCCGTTAATATGAAATAAATAAATGAATATGTGAAAGAAGAAAAGAAAAAATTAATGTTGAATGTCCTCAAATTATCAGACAATACAATCGCCATATGGGTAGAGTGAACCTAGCTGATACGCTTACGGCGTAGTATAAGGTGCCTTTCTAATCGCGAAAATGTATTAGCGAATATTTGCCCAACTAATTTACATCGCAATCAATAATTCTTGGTTACTTTAATGAAGAGACATGTAGTCTTCAGGTTATCTGAAATATGATAATTTAAAGGCATTTCGTACAAATCTGGCCATTATGCTTATAAAAGGAAACAAACAAGCAAAACACAGTAGATCTGATTTTATAGATGATCAACTCCCTAAAAGGATTTGAGTTCCGGTTACTGCAAAATTGTCTACAGATGTGCGTTTTGACCAGATAGCTCATTTTGCAATTAAAAATTATTCGACAAGAAAGAAAAAAGTAAATATTTACAACATTAATGAAATTGATCTCACAGCCAAAATCGTACAGTTGTCTAAAATCATTAAATATTTTATTTCAGTATTTTGTAGGGTGCCTTTTCTATTACTTTATTGCTTTTAATCTTCTTGCACAAATTTTTCAGTAAAATTTCTGCCAATTTTTTGCAATTCTTCTAGTGAAATTCTTTTCAGTTCGTTCTTATCAGAAATATATTTTCTAATTTCTTATTCTAAATAGTACCATAAAGGTACTATACATATATAAAGGGCACAATGTATAGGAGGCAATATTTAACTATTTTAAATGAAAATTTAAAAACCAGTGCTGAAATATTGGATATCTTGAATAAGTTTATCCTTTATGCAAATAACGATCTTTATCTGGTTGCCAAAAAATTGTGTCTTTATAACTGTCCAAAAGTTATTTAGACTTTAGATCAATCTTCAGACTTAGACGTTATAGAAAATTTATGGTACTATTTAGAAGAAGAAAAGAATAGTACTAGAACAATGGCAAAAAATTGACAGAAATTTTACTGAAAAATTTGTGGAATGAATGCTGAAAAGATTAAAAGCAATAAAATAATAGAAAAGGCATCCTACAAAATACTGAAATGAAATATTTAATGCTTTTATATAACTGTACGATTTTGGTTGTGAGATCTATTTCATTAATGCCGTAAATAATTACTTTTTTCATTGTTGATTCATTTTTATTTGCAAAATTAATACACACTAAACTTATATAAGGGTTAGTTTATTTTTGTGTCATCATTTTGTAGTTTACTTATTAAAAGATAATGTTTACTACGTTGTTCTTGGTCTATTAATAATAATTAATCGGATAGCGTGCCTTAACTTTAAACAATGCAGCAAATATAATATTTAAACTGTTTATAAGATTTCGTAATTTAAAGGTGTTTCCACCTGTCAATTTGTTAAAAGGGTCGAATACCTTTTTAAAGATTACAAGGGATTATCTTAACTGTACCTTGTGTATTTATATTTATTTTATTGGCATAAGCCAAAACCAGATTAAAGTTTGAACAAATATTTATCAGATCAAATATAAATGAACGATATACAAACATATACACAAATTTTTCATTAAAAATGAAATTTTAATAATGATTATCAATGTTTCTAATATCAGGCGTTTAACCTTGTTACATGATTTTCGGAGTAATATTAGCGACTTAGTGAAAAATAATAAAATTTAAAGTCTTGTTAAAATTATTTAAATGAACACAAATAAAATTTTTATTTTTTCACTGGTTTAATAATGTTTGTAAATTTTCTTTAGTAAAATAAAGCTATCAAGAAATCAAATACTTATGTACTGAATAACAGTTTGATAAGTATGTATCCAAAATTTAGGTTAAAAATATTCATAAATAAACGCGATACGAATTTTTTCAATTCATACTTACTACTTCCTATGTAGTAGCGCTACTAATATAAATGCTGGAATCTCTCCTGATGACTCGTTTATACCTGACCGATGTGCGGTGCAAATAACTGTAAGTACTTTAGATAAATATTTTCCCATTGTTCAATTTACTGTGGTTGAAGAGCAATTGCTCTGGTCTGATGTATTTTCAACAGTTGGTAGTGACTTTGGAGTAATACTCACTCAAAACTTTTTCCTTGGTCGAATATAATTCCAAAGGAGTTCCGAAACAGCTAAACAATTCTTATGCCAAGGTCTCGGTCATTGTAGCTGCGTCTTGATTTAGTGAAGCGTATGCCTAGGTCCATTTACTAAAATAATCAGTTGGAACTAGAATGTGTTTAATTCCTGTTCCTGTTTCTGAAAACAGGCCCGCTATATCAATTACTACTCTTTGAATTGGGCTACTCACATTAAATTGTCTCGTAGGTGTATCCAGGGTAGCCTTCCCAGGAACGAAATTATACATTTTCGGCACCACTTCCTAATACTATCCCTATAAAAATATGAAAGCTGTTTTCTTGAAGCCTTCTTTTTTTCTCAATAAAAGAATATGTTTTGGTTACATGTTTATTTTAATAAAACGACATATTTCGGGAGCATGCGTGTCTTCTATCCTCAGGTTTTTTAAGATAGAATTAAAGCTACAAAGTCAAAAGTTAGTTAAAAGTATAAAGCAAGTTAAATATTAAAAATTTTTTGGAAAAGATTAAAACAATAAAATTTAATCGTATACAGTGAACTTACCTAAATTGAATATAAGATTAAAACTAAATAAAAATACATGGTTCGTAGGTACACAATTCAATCTTTAGCCATCATGCTTAAAAAGTTGTAAACTGTTGGATTAACGTCATGATGTGTAATAAAATAAATTACCAATGAATGGTTTGAAATTTGACTGTTGAAACGGGTAAAAGACTATGGGCCGATATGTACTATTTAAATTGAAGGTTTTGTATGGCAAAAATAAAATATAAGATAAAGGAATGCATGTGTCTAGGTCAAAGTTTTATGCAACCAGGAGATAAGTCGTGTATGGTGGGTGATGTGTTGGCAGGCATGTATATGTATATAAATATAAGGCGAGAATTAAAGGAAATTAGTTGTGAGTGTAGGAAGTGCAACACAGATGTCAGAAGTGATGGGAAATTGAAAAAAGTTATGGTAAACATATATCTGTTTTATTAAATTGGCGAGATTGGTGATTTATTTATGTTATAGTTGCGAACTGAAGGAGATAATAATGGTAATTAAAAGGTTATTAAGGTGAGAAATAGTCAAAATAAACAAAATGAAGTCGGTAGGGGCGGCAAATTTGAATATGAAATGTGAAAGGGTATATACAACAAGGAAAATTAAGGTTGAAGATTGTGAATGTGGATTGGAGTGGTAGTTTTGTGTTGTAATTTAAAACTGTTTATGATAAATTGCAGTAAAGGGTCTGTAGGGGGAATGTTTTCGTTTTTCAATTTCCCATCGTTTCTAACATCTATGTTCCACTTTCTACACTCACAACAAATTTCCTTTAATTCTCGCCTTACATTTACATACGTATATATGCCTGCCAACACATCACCCACCATACACGACTTACCTCCTGGTTGCATAAAACTTGGACCTAGACACATGCATTCCTTTATCTTATATTTTATTTTTGCCATACAAAAACCTTTCAATTTAAACAGTACATGTCCACCCATCGCCTTTTACTCGTTTCAACAGTCAAATTTCAAACCAATAATTGGTAATTTATTTTATTACACATCATGACGTTAATCCAACAGTTTACAACTTTTTAAGCATGATCGCTAAAGATTGAATTGTGTACCTACGAACCATATATTTTTATTTAGTTTTAACCTTATATTCAATTTAGGTAAGTTCACTGTATAAAAACTGTATAAGATCTAATTTTATTGTTTTGATCTTTTTCAAAAAAATTTTAAAATTTAACTCTCTTTATACTTTTAACTAATTTTTGACTTTGTAGCTTTAATTCTATCTTAAAAACTTGAGGATGGGAGACTCGCATGCTCCCGAAACATGTCGTATTAAAATAAACACATAACCAAACATATTCTTTTATTGCAAAAAAAAGGCTTCAAGAAAACAACCTTCATACTTATTATAATTAACTTCTCAATTGTGTGCAAAATATGGATTGAACTCAACTCGACACACTATCCCTATAGGTTATTCATAAAATCTTTCACGGACCTTGTTCAGTGTTTTATTTACTCCCATATGCCTTCCTGATGCTCGGCCATGAAGTTTTCGCAAAGCTTCCACTACTATGACTTTCGGATCCACTAATCACATTCTTCTGTTATTTCTATCATCATTTTCCAGCGCTCTTTTCAAAGGTCATTCCGAACTTTCAAGTAATCTCATTTATACCAATAATATCAACAACGGGATTAAATGGAGCTATTTCCTCCCAACCTGGTGTTTGACCTTCATTCTTCCGTTCTATTTACAACTTCAAATTTAGGTCGCTTTTCTAATTCTGCCTGACATTATCCGGTCTCCAATTATCTTTGATTACAGCAATATGCTTAACAAGAAGTTCTTCAAGTCATGACTGCAACTGAGAGTAGTGTTTGCAGTCTTTTGGGCAAGGCCGTCTTGATAAAGTATCAACGTTGCGATAATTTCTTCCAGAACGACGCTCTAGTTCAGAATTATACTTTTGTAACTGTTAAATCCATTTTGGTATTTGTCCTTCTGAATTCTGAAACTGCAGTAGCCATTTAAACACTGCGTGATGACTTCTCAATAAGAAATGTCATCCATAAAAGTACTTGTAAAGAGGTTCTGTTGAGGGTTATGCAGTATTTTGTTGCATCGTCACTTTTTTGTTTTCAGATTAATTTTAGAATTACAAAGTTATACGAAATAAGATGTAAATGCACAGCAGTATATATTTCACATAAAGAAGACTTTCAAAATGCTTTACAGGAAGAATTGTCCAATATATGTCCAGATCTTTACGCTATCTTGTAAAATTTATGTCTCAGTGACTATAGACTGTTAAATTCCAATGTTGTTTCCTACAAAGTACTAAACAACGTTTTCTAAATAGTATTTTATAATTTTAAATGATTTGTTTGTACTTTCGGGACTAAAACGTCACAATTAGTCACTTGTTTCCATAATTAAAGCGACACTTTTGTTCTCAAAGAATTAAAATTTTACTTTAGTCCCGCAGGCAATTAGTAGTATAAAAACTAATATGTAAAATTAAAACTCCTCATCAAATTTAAGAAATTATACATTTTAGTATAATTCTTAATTAACAGGGTGGCTGCTTTGTTTCATTCATCGCATGGAAGACTACTACCGGTTTCACTCTTATTAGAGATCTTCAAGCAGGATATGGCTGTCTGAAGATCTCTAATAAGAGTGAAACCGGTGGTAGTCACCCCTGCGATGAATGAAACAAAGCACCAACCCTGTTAATTAAGAATTACACTAAAATGTATAATTTCTTAAATTTGACGAGGAGTTTTAATTTTACATATTAGTTTAAAAACTTTGTTGCTCTAAAAGTTTGAATCTACAGCTATTTTACGTTTTATAGCAATTTGTGGTTGTTAGACTTTATATGTCAGTTTTAACCTATTGCTTTATATTATTTTGTTAAAATCCATCGTTTTAATTGCTATTAATATTTAAACATTTTTAAAAGTTTCTTTAACAATATTTCCATCTTGTCTTAAATGTTTTTGTAGGTCTTTAAGTTACTTACAAATTTTAATGTATTCAAACGAACCTTGGTTCAATTTCATATAACAAGATGGCAATACCTGTATAATTAAATTACTAGTATATTATATACTAAGGGACTAACCTGCTTCTTTTAATCTCGAGGGAGAAATAATCTCTCGAAAGATTAAAAATCACTTTTAGTCCCGAGGCATTATTTTTTGCACTTTCGAAAGATTTGAAATCAAAAAGGTCGAAAAAAGTAAAATTGCATGACTTTCAAATTGACAGATCATTCGATTTATTAATGCATGCTTCGCGGAAAGAGCTATTTGAATTTTATTTGCGAAGCGCTATAGAAGCGCATTCAGCTATATGTAAGTTTGATTTTGTTAATTTTTGTTTATTGCCATGGTGAGCGGGATTAAATGTACTTTACTACCTTGGAACTCAAGTAAACTTTTATTCAATAGAGATCCAAAGTGACATGTTAGTCACGGAAACAAGTAACTAAAAGTGGTGTATTAGTCCCGAAAGTGTAAAAAGTACTTTAAATAACGCATAAACAAAGTAAGTCCATGGCAATAACAAAAATTAACCAATTAATAGTATATGCCAAGGAACTAAAGTGTCTCTTTTAATTCCAAAAGAGAAAGTAGTGTTTTTTGATCACTTGGAATTAAAAGGGGCACTTTAGTCCCTTGGTATATAATATACTATTATAAAGGGCGTTCCTAAATGTCATGTCCTAATTGAAGGAGGTTATTCCTCGTCTTATTGTATGACTTCAAGTGAACACGAACATGTGTCCTAGGTTGTTTTGTTTTCGAGCTACAGGGTGTCAACTTTTTCAGAAATAAATTTTTGTTTAAAACCCTTTCGTCGATCTTGATGAAATTTTGTAGGTTTGTCAGTTATAATAAGGAACTTCTTTGAATATAAAATGATAAAAATTAATTGTTCCAGTCGCGTCTCGGAGGGTAACTAAATTGATGTCTATGGAAAGAAATATTATATGCCACTGGCTTCTTATAAGCTTGATTTTTGTCGATTAAGCAATTCAAAATACAATTTTCTCACCCTTTGCCTTTTTTCATAAGTCGCTTGGTTTATGAAAATAAAAATAAAAACCGTTTCAGTGCGTATCTCTGGATCATGAGAATTATCAAAGTGTTTATTATATGTAAATTAGAAATTTTACAATTCACATAAATATTGTTGACAAACAACAACAATAAAATATTCAATTTGGCAATCTGTACTTTGAATTTAATAAGCATTTTGATAACATTCATGTTATCCATCTATGCGCACTGAAACATTTTTAAATTTTTTTTCTCAAACACGAAACGATTTACGAAAAAAACGTGAACGGGTAAGAAAGTTGTATTTGTAATTTTTTAACCTAAAGAAAAACTTATAAGAAGCCAGTGGCGTATAATGTTTTCTCCTATAGATATCTATTAGGTTACCCTCCGACACGCCACTCAAACAATTCATTTTAATCATTTTACGTTCAAAGAAGCCCCTTATTACTACAAATAAACCTGCAAAATTTAATCGAGATCAGTGAAAGATTTTTTAAAATATCAAAAAAATAACTCTATTTCTAAAAAACCTATGACGCCCTGTATCTCGAAAATTAACCGGACTAGGACAAATATTCATAGGAACTTTAAGTCACACAATAAGCTGAGGAATAACTTCCTTTAATTTAGACATGATATTTAGTAATACCCTGTATAACTGAACGATTTAAATTATTGTATGCTTTCTTACAAGTTTTTCGTTTTTATATAATTTTTTAATTTGAAATAAAGTCCATGTCTAAGTAATTGATGGAATTAAAGGTATATCCAACATGCTTTATGATACTATTATGCTTATCTCCTTTAGTTAAACATATTCTTACAGCAAATAGTTTAAAATACGGGAAGTACTGTTTAAAGTGACACTGTATATATAGGCATGTATGTAAATAAAAATAATATATGGAATTTACTACATTTGTTTATTCTTGCACATTTTAGAATTGATTAATCAACGTACATGCATATCTTATACTGAAACAGTGAATACGTAATCATAACAAGCATTAGAAATAACCCATAAACAACATACAAAACCAACACATTGGCTATTTCAAAAGATATGAAACCAATAAATAGTATAAAAAATTTAAGCATTACCCACTGACACAAAAATACATACATATAATTAAGTCGCCGTCCTTAAATTATCTCATATTAAATATACAAATGTGGTCTTTGAAGCGATTCTATAAATATTATCCTTTCTAAAAACTACAACGTACTTGGATAATAAATTTATTACGTTAATGAGATTATGACCTGCAAGTGGCTTTCACCTATACTAATAAGCTTTTATATTAATGGCACGCTTTCAGATGCATAATCTCACCCCAAATAAACAGGAATAATTATTGTCAATAACATGAGGTAATATAGACATTTGTGACTATATTAAGCTTATGATTGTAAAATCAGTCATCATCTTAACTACGAGTTAGTGAGAACTCATAGTATAATATCCAAATTAATAAAATAAATATATGTATAATTTGATAACTGTTGTATCGAATCATTTAACTACATGCACAAAATTAACTCAAAGAAATTCAGTCCGCACAAAAATTGTCACAGCCAAGAGTTAAACCTGAATTATGAAACTTGTTGGGGTTATGCATTTACTATCGTTAATTTGTACGTGGACTTTGAGACATCACAAAACCACTTAGAGAACTTACTGAAGGAACCAACCATATTTATGGAACAATATCTGCCAAGAGTCATTTGTAACATTTAAGCAAGCTCTGATAAGCACACTTGTGCCGACCCCGACTGGTTTGCATGTTTGCCTCTGCACCTAAGAGACGCGGGTTCAAACCCGATCGAGGTTGGTAAACTTTTCAGCGGAAAAAATTTAAAAACATGCCTTTTTCTCGGATAAGGAAGTAAAACTGTAGGTCCCGTGTCACAAGACGAAATCGCAATAACGCATGTGGCAGAAACACCAGTGTTTTAGCAACGGCCGGCAAAGCTACAGTGGAGCGAGGCGTGGTTCTCCTAT
>JAHWXV010746957.1:0-11317 GCA_024586415.1 Phrixothrix hirtus | reverse complement strand
AGTAAAACTTAACTTAGATTATAAATGTTAATTTTATTTATTCATTTTGTACCGAATGTATAGCGAAATGAAACTTATATGAGTGTCTAAGCTCTTTTTTGGAACATTTCAAGTTTTAATTTAAATACATAAATGAAAATTTTAAAATGATATGGATACATGGACATCCTGAATGTATTAAATCCGTATAATTTTCTATCAAATTAATGAAAATGAATTCAACAGCATATTTTCGGAATTTATTAGAATTAAAATATTTAAATTAAACAATTAGAATGAAAATTTGTATATTTATAGGTAAATTATGTGCATATAGCATAATAATTATCAACTAAGTATGTGCTTTCCAAACTCACCTGTGATAAACTAAAGGTTACGTCCACAGAGGATGAGGTAGAGTTCTAGTATCTCGAGGAAGAGCGGGTGGATGCTGAAGGAACGGCGGAAGCTTTCCTGGTGGCGGTGGCGGTGGCAGCGCTGGACTTCTAGATCTCTCTAAGTGCATAGGTGCTGATGAAGCGTAAATATTAATAGAAGATCTTTGATGAACGCAGGATTTTTTGATATCGGGCATAGCAAACTGCAATTTTTGCCAAAACTGACGATCTCCCCACTCAATCACAGTATTAGTTTTCAAATATAGCCGCAGGTCAGGGTCTAAATCGCGTTGTGGCAAATCACCAGTTACTATAAATATAAGCCTGCGACGTCGATCTTTTAGTACTTCGTGTAAAGCTGATTTAAATTCAAATCTACACCACTCATTATGCAAAAAATTTTTTGATAGAACAACTATTGTTCTACGAGAAGACTCTACAGCTTCAATTATAGTGTCCGCTACATAGGTGGATACGTTAAAATCTCTATAATGTAAACAAAGTCTATAGTTCGAATCAGAACCTTCAAGCCCTGGCGCAAAAACCTGATTTATAAAAGCATCGTCTTTGACACTATAACTCACATAAGCATCGAAAAGTCTATCTTTATCTTGTTGTTCTTCAAACGCGGTTGTTTTATAGCACATCCTTAAACCGCAACGTGAGTATATCCACACACGCAATTCCCTACGGTAGTAAAACGCTCCACAAACAATAACTACGCTCGCTAAAAAAACGCACATAGCGACAAGCAGCATTGGTAAATAATCGTTCATTACTTGACTTTCAACTATGGCATGAGAACCGATTGTAAATGTAGCGCAGGAGGTAGAATTAAAATCATTCATATGTGCACCTATATTTTTTGTAGAATTAGTAAAGGTGCAGGCAATTTTTTCAGAATCTAAAACTTTCCCTATATTTACTTGTAACCATGCTCGATACTTATGAACGTAATTGCATTCGCAAGACCACGGATTATCGCTTAAACCAATTTCAACTAAGTAAGGATTAATTATGAACTGCCATACCTCAAATGTATTTAAATGGTTTCCGTCCAATCGCAATACCTCTAGCTGCTTTAACTCTATAAACGTTCTATTATCTATGAAATATATTAAATTCCCCTGCAGATACAATTCTCTCAAATTTTCTAGCGTCGCTAATTCAAAGCCAAGCAGTTGCTTAATTCGATTATTTTCTAAATGTAAGATCGTCAATCTCCGCAGTCCACTAAATGTATGATTGTATACAGCAGCGATGTTGGAATTATTAGCATATAAAACTTTTAAATTTTTCCTTCCAATAAAAGAATGACTAGAAAGTTCTCCAAAACTATTTCCATCTAAGTAAACTTCTGTGGCGTCCATAGGAATTCTGCTAGGCATTTCAGTGTAACCAACTCCAGAACATTCTACAACATTAGCTGACCAAGATTGATCGTGATAGCAAGTACAATTTGTAGGACACGTCATTTCACAATCACAGGCATCGAAATCACAACAATGACACAATGCAAAGCAATGAGTTTTATAGGTACAAAGAAATTGGGAAGATTCGGCTTCAATGAGTGGCAAATAATTACTATCTCGATTATACAATAGCTTGCAATAAATACTTTCTAAGTCCATTACTCGCGGATGTTGCCGTAAATGATCAAGTTTATTAATTCTCTGCAACCACTCCATAGTACAGTCGCACTGAAACGGGTTGCCACCTATATAAAATTCCGGGAGCGGCCTTTCTGGATCAACCGGAGTAAGCCGTAATGCGTTTAAATCCATACTTACAATTTGATTGGCGTACAAATCTACTCTCGTAAGATTTGTCTTCTTTAAAAATGTATGCGGTTCAACTAACGATATAAGATTATCGTTTAAAAAAAGTAACTCAATACTACTGGGGATACCTGCAGAATTTATTTTAATAAGTTTATTGAAACTAGCATCTAAAGTTTGAAGTCGTAATTCTAAATCGAGAGCATAGTGGTTTCCAATTTCTCGCACGTTGTTTTTATGCATATCCAGCCACTGCAGACCCTTAGGTATTAAAGCATAATCAAACCACTCGAGTTGATTGTCCGAAATATTTAACCACAATAAGCTCGGAATATCCGCAAATAGCCCGTTAATATCAGTCAAGAGATTAGCATCCAACCGAATTGCTTGTAAAGTAGGGCTGGACTCGAAAGCTCCGTGCTCTACCCTTTGAATCTTATTTCTGGCAAGATTTAGAATTTGTAAAGCTGGTAAATCGGCAAATGCTCGTTTACTAATATTTTGTAGTTGATTTCCGATTAATCGCAAACCGTACAAATTATTCATACCTCTAAAGCCGGGTTCTTCCAGCGCCGTAATAGAATTCTCTCCTAAGTCTACTGTTCGAAGTAAACGCATGTTCTTAAGAGCTAAGGGCACAGCCGAAAGCACGTTACCGTTAAGATTTAGATCTTGCAGGCTAGAACAGTTCCTAAAAGCCTCAGGGTGGATTCCTTCAAGTAGGTTATTATCCAGGGCCAACAGGGATAAAACGTATAAACCATTAAGAGAATATGCATCCAAATAAGTAATTTTATTGTGAGAAATGATTAACGTATGTAAATTACTCATAGGTGCGAAAGTATCAGCTGGAATACTTTGTAAGAAATTATGTTCTAAATTTAAAATCTGAAGAGTATATAAATCTCTAAAAAATGCCGGATCCAACTTTGATATTCTATTGAATGATAAGTTTAGTAATACGAGGCGAATGAGTCCAGAGAATGTGTCACTATTAATCCAAGCACTCGTCAAATGATTTTTTGATAAATCTAAAGCTAAAAGTTGTTCTAAGTTTGCAAAAAGTCCCGGAGCTAGTACGCTGATAGAATTGTTTTGAAGATAAATTTCTTTTATGGATCCTGCGGAGTCTTTGAACAGTTCAGGAGGGAGCGCAACGACTTTGTTGTTAGACAAATCAAATATCTGTAATGCCTTAAGACCAGCAAGGGCTCGGTCTGCCACCATTGATATTTCATTATTGTGTATGAAAAGTTCACGCAAACGACGCAAAACACCGAAACCGTTGGCCGGAATTAATACGAAATGATTAAACGAAGTGTCTAATATTTGTACATCTAAACTACAAGGATGAGATATTCCTTTAGGTATTTCTGCGCGATGTAAATGCTCTTCCTCTGGAATACTAATTAGAGGTTGCGGAACACCGGGTGCTTTTTCACGGAATCCTAAATCGCTTACATCTTGAAGTCTATTTTCGCTAACATTTAATGTAACAAGATTAGTTAGCGGACAGAAAATGTTTTCAGGAAAGGACCAAATATTGTTACAACTTAAATCTAATCTTTCTAACTGTCGAACGGGGACAAAACTTTCGGATGCAAGATCTAAGCTCATAGCAGGCCAATTAGTATTATGAGTTCGCACTGTAAGGTTTCTAAGATCCCTTAACCCTGTAAGGGTACCTGCAGGCCAACGTCCTAATTTACAATGTTCCAGTTCGAGTTCTCGAAGTTTAATTAAATGTACAAAACTACGATCGTCTAAACTACTACGCGACATTATAACATCGCTGCATTCTATACGTAAAGAAGTCGTGTGTTCCGAAGGAATTACGCTAAAATTAGTTGTATCAAACTCACTATTTATTGTCCTTAATTTACATGTTAGCGCAACTTCATCCTGTCCACCCGCTACAGCTGGTTCACGTATCCACCATTGACAATCGTCAGGAGCTTCATAGCGTAACGGGTGAGGAACACTTTCCGAGGACACAGCATCATTTGCAAACACGTGCCTTAATGTCAGAAATATGCAGCACATTATTAAATCAACCGCCATACTAAAGTCATGTAATATTATTATAAAATAGTTTATAATAAACCATGTCCTAATGACATTTCACTTTAAAAAACTAAACTATTCGCTTGAATTAACGTTGACTATATCGAATCAACCCCACAAAGGGACGCAACTGTACTGGAGGGAAACCTGCTGTTTTCCCGTTTATATATTTACCGCCCGTTAGAAACGCGCACTTATAAACATTAATACATAACTCACCCTTCAAACATTAATAGCAACCCGTAATTGACGTTTATTGTAGCGTAGTTTATGAAATTATAATATTTACAATAGTTATCGATTTAAAAATGTTTTACCCATTTCAATTGATTAAAAAGGTGTTTTATAATTTTTAAGTTACAAGCGGGTCACAATTTAATACTACAGATCGTGTGAATAATAGAGGACACAGTACGGCGTCAAATGGTAACCCGTTTTATTTCGGCCGAGGGCGGCAGATGACTGAACGCTAACATACTGGAACACCGAGCATGAGAAGAGCATCCAGCATCCGCAGGCAGAAATATTCCGAGAGCATCCGATACTTGCCGACAAAGGCGTCTGGCGCCCCGCCTTTAAGGGAACTTAGCTTATAAAGAAATGCAGAATATATAAAGAACCCCTTAAATGTAGCCTCTCGGAAAAATTCAGCAACTTTACTCATATTCAGTATGTTTAATCTAGCGAACAATTGCTGAACACCGGTATAGTTATATAGTAAATGATTGTTATTTTTAAAAACCCACAGTACTAATCCTATTATTGTAAAAAAGATAATTGCATTCTAAACTCACAATGTAGGATACGTAAAAAGCTACTGAATTATAATTATACAGGCGAGTCTATTTTTTACGAACGTTTATTACATTTGCGGGACTCAAAATTTATTGAATAAAAATTTCTCATTTTACTATTATTCGAGTAATTATTGAAGCGCATTTAATGTAAAGATAATTTCTCGGTATAAATTGACGATAACTTGGTAGGTGTTTACCAGGCGAAATCAGTGCCCGGAGTCGGAAAGTAATGCAGTGCTGACCGCGGGAGTCGCCACCTGCCACTTTGTACCGAATCCGGGCGGCTCCGGTCGCGTTCTTCCTGTCAGTAATCGTGACAAACAACCAAAGAATTTTAGTTGGACTTTAATCTTTTAAATACTGCTCGTATACTTTATCATTCCTGTTTTTATGGTTCGTTATCGCAATTTATTTAGAGAAATCAAATAATTTTGTAATATAAAGTTGTCTCTATAATTCGTCAGATTTGTTGTACTTCACTATATTTGCACTATGTTAAAAAGGTTCAACGTATAAATATGTATTTGAATGTTAAAAATCTATTTCATTACAATTATTAAAATAAGATAATTAACAGCCTTAGTACCTACATTTTGTAAAATAAATATAAAACATACTACATAAACATTTGTACTTTTTTATCTCCAGCTGTTTATTTTTCCTATTTTATAGTAAACAAATTAAAAATTAAATCTTAAAGCCTATTATAATTGATAATAAACAAGCAATTTTAACAGAACAAACTCAGTCAAAATATTTACGGTCAAAGAAGCGAAAATGGGGGTGACTACCAGAAAAGTATTTTAAAGAAAGGTTGAATTTTAAAAAGTTTTCTTCTTAAAATGTATGTTTTTAACTACTAATGGAGAAGTTTTGTAATCTTGAAAATTTCGAATCTCACTTATTACAAGCTCTTGCTGTATAGATAACGTTCAATTTCAAGAATTAGCCCCTGTACCACTGTAATTTTTTAAATTAGATTAATAAATCTTAAATAATTTATATCTACCAAATTTGTGTAGATTTACTCACTACCTGTTACTCTAAAACCTACTATTTACCAAAAAAGATTATTGTTAACTGTGAAATATAAGGAAATAAAAGACAAAGAAAATTGCGTATCTAGAAAACTATACACATTGAACTTCATATCTGGTAAAGTATATCAAAGAAGCATTTGCCAAGGAGTAGAAGTTCAATAAGTAGAAAAACTATTCATTTCAAATTCCGTTTTTATATAAACTATGCCACAAGATAATTTATTAGGTCTTAGTGATGTGAAACTTTTTGATTTATAACCATTTATACGTTTAAAATAGTGTTTAACTTGCTTAAATGTGATCTCAAGATGTAAATTTGTTATTCTATATTTAAATACCTGTTCAATTCAGGACTTCGTCTGATTTTCTTTTGTAGTATATGAAACATTAATTAATAGGCACTTTAAATCCGAAACGTTAAATACTTCATATAACATTATAGGGTTTATCGAAATAATAACTTTTATATACACACTATTTAACTGTCTATTTTGAAAATCATAGTTCACTTCCACTTCAAGATATATGTTTTGACATAGGCAATCACATACACAGAACCTTTTAATTTTTAATAAAATATAAGCTTTGTTCTCATAAACTTCATCTGTCTGTTTGAAGCTGTAGTTTTTGAATTATTGAATTTAAGTGACGATATCCTTGAAAACAAGACCTACATTACATTCGTTATGCCTACAATGTGGAGACTTCTGCTAGAAAAACCTACCTTGACGTTTAGGGTCTGAAAAATCCAAAAAATCCCCCAATTCAACTTTATATTAATCCGTCAACCAAATATTAAAGGTTAGTGTTTGTGGTTTGATCCTCGACGCGAAGTTGCGCACTATAGCCCACTATTTCCCATCTTCGGCGAGTTTTGTAACCTTCACGATATCATACACTCAACTTCGTCAGCTACCCCTCGGATCACACCCGAAAAACTGTTTAGGAAGAAAATTTCATGAGTTACGTTGTCGACCACAACTTCGCAGTCGCATTCTCCAGGTGTATTCTAGTCAATAGGAAGCAAAGTCTCCGTAATCTATCTGTTTAAAGGGTCAGATAATAACAGGTATTATAAATTTAGTACTCAAAATATCTTTTAGTGATCCCCGTTTCTGTAAATCACTATAGCTGCCAGCTGTCGTATTTAAAATAAGCTCACCATGATCAGGTCAAGGTATAATAAGAGCTTATCTGAATGTTATAGACACATCTGGAATCAAATCAGCTGTTGTAATATATTTATTGCAGCTACGCAGAAAAAATGCTACAATAAAATGGCTAACACTTCGTGTTAGACAGCACACCACTTTCACATATTTACGTTAAGTTAAATTTAAAATGTTCGACATTGATAAATAATGTAACTTCTTGCACACGTAAAATAAAGGGCAAATAAAATTAAATATTAGACTACTTTAAGTATGCATATAATTTATATTAAATGAAAAAGGAATACCCCAATCTGTAGAAACTTAACGGTTCTCCACGTTTGGGGATAAGTATTAAATATTTGAATCAAACTTTTCACCAGGGTCACCAAGTCTTCGGATTATCTACTCGTTTGTTTTCCAAGTTTGTTTCGATTTCGAGCAGGGCATGCCTCAGGTCTTGCATTTCAATTATAGATGGGTGCATGATTGCAGATTTGGCGAAGGTGATTGCATCTTCGATAGTACTGAAGGTCGTCAATAATATCTGTAGCAGGGATATTATTTGTAACTGTAATGCGTGGGTGTCTAGGATTTCTAGGGTTTGGCAAATTTCTTTGGTCAGTGAATACTGTAGCTTTTGAATTTTATTGATTATTAATTTTTGATTGGAGGCTATTTGGTTTAGAGCATTTTCAAATTTTTACATCTCTCTGGTCTGATACTGCTGTTTTTAAAGCTTGATTCTCATCTTCAAGGCTTTCTATTGGATTTTCTAATCTTTCTCCGTCATAGGCGTCTAAGTTACCTGTGATAAATCTTAAGACGGTTCCTAATCCGTCTATGATTTTGACTCGTTTCGGAAATGAGTGGTTAGCTTTCTTTGTATTTTCATTTGTTAAAGTTTCTAATATAGTCAGGTATTGCATATTTTCTGATCTTTGTTGATTTTTGATGCCGTTCCAAAGTTTTTGACTCGTTTATGTAATTTCTTGTTTTTAGTTTACCTTTAAGGAAATTTACGTTGTTTTTTATTTGCTAAAATTCTTCTAACAATGGTTTGCATTTAATTACTTTGATTATTGTCCATTTTGATTCTCGCACGTTAGCGTCTCCTAATTTTAAGGGATATATTCCGTGGTTTTTGCTTAAATCTAGTAGTTTTACGTTTTCTGTTTTATTTATTGGGATTGTAACTGCGATGAGGGCTGTCCTGTGACATATCGTAGTTCATTAACGGGAGCTGACCTTTTGAGATTTAATTTTTTGCTTTCTAGCGTTTTCCGGTTATTGTAAAAGGTCCTAGGTATTTGGGCTTGTGTTTAGTACGATTGTCGATTTTTAGGTATGCTTGAATTCCAATTTTTACTTTTGGTTCTTTTCTCTTTTAGTTAAGTTTTTCGATGAAGGTTTGCTTTTTTCCTTGGGCGTTTTCCTATATTTGCTCGTACATGTGTTTTAATTTCGTTTTGTGGGATGTAATATAATTATCATAGAATTGTTTTGTATAGTCGATGTCTTTGGGGTTTCTGACTTCTGTATGTCCGAAAAGTATTTCCCGTAGAGTATAGTTTAAAACAGTATTGTATCCGATAAGTGCATATTGCATTTTCTTCACGCTCGAGTCCTTTGGGTGATTAGCATTTATTATTCTGTAGTGTTCGATTAGTGTCAAATGTAGTCGTTTAATAATACTGCTTGGTTCGTGATGTTTTGGAGTCATCACATGTAGTTGTATTTTATGGGTTGTGAATAGATTTCGTAGTGTATTAGAATTGAATTCATTATCGGCGATTATTTTTGCAGGTACTCCCTAAGTGGAGAAGTATTGTATTAAATTATCTGCGATCTCGATTGAGTTTCTTGCTTTCAAATGATAGGCTTGTGCGTATCTCAAAAATGGGTTTATTATTATTAAAAGCATTTGTTTATCCATGTAGAATATGTCTATGTGTACAGTATCTAATGGTTTGTTCAGGGTATCTGTTAGATGAAAATGAGCTTTATTTGGATTTCTCTCATATTTTTGTTGCTTGCAAACATTACAGTTATTAATGTAATTTTCTATTGTTTCTTTCATATTTTTCTGGAAATACTCGTTTAAAGTGATTAAGTGTTCCATGTGTCGCATGGTGGTAGCTTGATGTCTGTGTAAATCTTTCGTCTTCGTCAATTACATGGACTACTTGTCTTGTACATTTAAAAAATTGAGGTGAGCTTTCATTTGAAATGTTAGTTACATAATTATAGAATTGTTTATATTTTTCTTCTGAGAAATGGCAATAATATCTTTTTTTGATTCACAATATTCTGAAAGCAATTTACTGAATTGTTCATTCGTGTTATCATCATTAATTGGTGTTATTAGTTGAAAGTGCCATTCAATATGTTTATTCCTAACTTGTGTGCTATTTAATGGACTTTCTCTGAACATTATTTGTCGGCGGTATATTTGCAGTGGTTCTGAAGTGATTCATACTGCTGAGTTCGATTCTTCTTGCGAGTGTTGCGTTGCTAAAATAGAGGGAGTGTAGAACTGCGAGTGAGAGTGCACGCGTTTCTAGTGCTAGAGTAAATTAAGTGTTATTTTGAAGAGCTCATATAAGTTATAAACTTAAAAATGCCTGCAACTAGCTGCAGTATTTGCCCAGATCAATTAAATCCGAATAAAGAACTTTTTTATGATGTGTAAGTTATCCTTGCATATGTCTTGTTCTGGGTTATCTCGTGCTGAAACACAATGTTTAGCTAATCGCTAACGCCGCATATGGTGTAATTTCGAGGCAAGTAAAAATAAATCCAATGATATATTAGAACAAAAATCACTGATTTAGGAATTACGTTCTGAAATTGACATCTTAAAAAACAAGGTTGAACAATCTTCTACTGTTAACCAGATATCATCTGAATACTCTGAAGATATCATTAATTAAATTCAAGATCGTCAAAAAAGAGCCAGAAATATTTTACTTTTCAATGTTTTTGACAGTTCTGATAGTAACTGCACTAACGTATACGATATCAACAAGGTTAAGGAAATCATTAAAACTGTCGCACCTGATATAACTACTGATAACTTTAAGGTTATTCGAATTGGCAAGAAACTACCGAACAAATGTTGTCCTATAAAATTTACTTTAAGTAGTCCTGATGATGTTATCACTATTTTACGTAACAAAAAGCACCCTCTGAACGATAATCAAATTAGGATACTTGGAGACCAGACACCCATGCAACAGGGACATCTTAAAAAACTAAGGGAGATACTCAACCAAAGAATGGCTAAAGGCGAATCAAATTTAACTATTCGTTACATACGTGGTATTCCACAAATAGTTATAAAGCAAAAAACTAGTAAATATCGGCGATTTACGTTCTATAAACACTGAAGGTAAAATTCTACACTGTTACTTCCAGAATGTACGCGGTTTAAGAACCAAGGTAAATCAATTTTACTCTGCTGTTAGTGATTGCAATTATGATTTAATAGGAATAGTTGAAACGTTTCTTTCTTGTGAAATTAGCAATTCTGAACTTTTTGTTTCTAATAATCAAGTGATTCGTAGTGATCATCAGTATGAAATTGTCGGTAAATCTTGTCATGGTGAAGTATTGCTAGCAGTTCGTAGTGACATTAATTGTAAACAGATTGAAGTATCACCATTATCTACATCATTGCCCAACATTGATATTCTCGGATGTAAATATTCTTTCAATTCGAACTTTTTTGATATTCCTGTAATTTATATACCCCCGATACTACAACTACTGACTATGGACATTTTCTTGATCTCTTGAAGCAATTATGTTATTGTAAAGATGTAATAATTTTAGGCGATTTTAATATTCCTCGCTTCAATAATGAATTAGTAAATGATAAAAAAACTAGTGTACTACATGATTTCATAAATATTTTAAACCTATCACAATTTAATGTTATTATAATAATTACTGACCTAGTAATAAGCAACATTCCATGCCAAGTTATAAGAGATATTGAACTTCTAGTGAAAAAAGATAGTCACCATCCAGCATTATCTATTAGCGTTGATTATAAGTATATATATATATATATATATATATATATATATATATATATATACAAATCTG
>JAHWXV010746837.1:0-10484 GCA_024586415.1 Phrixothrix hirtus | reverse complement strand
AGATGATGTAATCCTAGGTGACTCATTGCGGTAATTGATACCTGTCAATTCAATTAGGTTAGCAATGAGTCATAGCATTGTAATTTATTGTTGTGAGTAATGTCTTATTCTAGATTAATCCATCACATTCTAGCATTTATCTTTTCTATATAAACAGTAAATTGAATTCCCTTAGTTTCGTTTTTGTTAGAATCTTGTACTGTGCATTACTGATATAAATATAAATTTACATAAATAAAAATATAAATGTTTAACATTAGTGAATTGTGAAATAAATATTTAAATAAATTAGTGTATCTAGTTAATTATAATTTTAGTTAATTTAAATAAACATCGTAAAACAATTAACTAGTTTCGTTACAATATATAGAACCCGCGGAAACATCAGCGCCATATGGTAATCTTTCTTATTATTTGATTTATGTCTGTGAAATTAGCACCCCGATGATAGTACTCAATAATTCTGATAAGAGTTCTGGCATATTTTAAAAACAGAAGTATTTTATAGTTATTAAAAAAAGTTCAGGCCATTTACTATAAAAAATGAGTTTAAAATTTGGGGTACTAACTTCGCACCGCACCCAACATTCAAATACAATAGTTCTGAAATAAGTTACCCGTAGCAATACATGCAGTAAGGAGTACTTTATACTTTTTGAGAGAGTTCTGATGTTAATAACAAAAAAAAGCAAAACTTAAATTCCTATCATTCAAAACGTAAAAAATTGAAATTCCCATTAGTTCTAGTGGGAGTTCAAGATCTAAAACCACAAGACACGCAAATGATTCCAATAAAATTATCCTCTAAAGTCAACAGTAAAACAGTTGCATAAACTTTTAAATTTTGCAAAAATCTGACAATGTCCTAAAAAAAAAGAAAAATTGAACGTTCCAGTGGTTCTGATCAGAGTTCTCGATCCAAAGCGACGAGATTTACAACTTTTTGTTATAAAATCTTTCCATAAAGTTAATAGAAAAAAAGTTGTATTAAGTAACATTTTGACAGTCTGCAAAAAGTTGAAAATTGAAAGTTCCAGTAGTTCTGGTCGTAGTTCTAGATAGAGCGCGGTGGAATCTATAAATGTTTTCGATGAAGTTTTTCCATAAAATCAACAAAAACAAAGTTACATTAACTTTAAATTTCACAAAAATCTGACGATGACCTTAAAAACATTGAAAAATTGACAGCTTCAGTAGTTCTGATCAGAGTTCTGCATCTAAAACGAAGAGATCTCCAATTTGTTTTATCAAATTTTTCCATAAGTGCATAGAAAGGAAGTTATATTAAGCAAAGTTTGACAAAGTCCGCAAAAATTTGAAAATTGAAAGTTCCAGTAGTTCTAATTAGAGTTCTGGATCTAAAACGACGAGATATACAACTGTTTGTTATAAAATTTTTCCATAAAGTTCATAGAAAAAAAGTTATATTAAGTAAAAGTTTCACAAACTCCGCAAAACGTTGAAAATTGAAAGTTGCAGTAGTTCTGGTCGGGGTTCTGAATAGAGGTCAATGTAATATATAATTGTTTTACATGAAGTTTTTTCCATAAAGTCAAGAAAGAAAAATACATAAACTGTTAAATTTTGCAAAAATCTGACGATGTCCTAAAAAATTGTAAAATTTAAAGTGCTAGTAGTTCTTATCAGAGTTCTGGATCTAAAACGACGAGATCTACAACTTTTTGTTATACATTTTTTTATAGGTCAATAACAAAAGCTATATTAAGCAAAGTTTGACAAAGGCCGCAAAAAGTCTAAAGTTGAAAGTTCCAGTAGCTCTGATCAGAGTTCTGGATTTACAACTTTTTATTATAAAATTTTTCTATGAAATTATCTATTTCGAAATTGTAGTCGAAACGGGTCTTCTGAGTCCAAAATCACGTTTTTGTAAATTAGTCAGTTTGTACGTGTGTGCGTGGGTCCGTGCGTGCATTCGTGCCTGCGTGCGTGAATTCTTGAGTGCATGTGTACGGGTATGCGTGCGTGCGTGTATGTGTATGATCGTAACTACTGAATCTTCCAATTTCCAACATTTTTCAGACTTGATCAAACCTTCTCGTAATATAGATTTTTTTTTCTGTTAACATTACTAAAAAATTTTATAACAAAAGGTCTTATAGATCAAAAACTGTGATTAGAACTACTGGAACTTTCAATTTTCAACGTTTTGCGGACTTTGTGAAACTTTTGCTTAATATAACCTTTTTTCTATGAACTTTATGGAAAAATTTTATAACAAACAGTTATAAATCTCGTCGTTTTAGACCCAGAACTCTGATCAGAACAATTAGAACTTTAAATTTTACAATTTTTTAGGACATCGTCAGATTTTTGCAAAATTTAAAAGTTTATGTAATTTTCTTTCTTGACTTTATGGAAAAAACTTCATGTAAAACAATTATATATTCCATTGACCTCTATGCAGAACCCCGACTAGAACTACTGCAACTTTCAATTTTCAACGTTTTGCGGACTTTGTGAAACTTTTGGGTAATATAACCTTTTTTTTATGAACTTTATGGGAAAATTTTATAACAAACAGTTGTAGATCTCGTCGTTTTAGATTCAGAACTCTGATCACAACTACTGGAACTTTCAATTTTCAAATTTTTGCGGTATTTGTCAAACTTTGCTTAATATAACTTCCTTTCTATGCACTTACGGAAAAATTTGATAAAACAAATTGGAGATCTCTTCATTTTAGATGCAGAACTCTGATCAGAACTACTGAATCTTTCAATTTTTCGATGTCTTTAGGTCATCGTCAGATTTTTGTGAAATTTAAAAGTTAATGTAACTTTCTTTCTGTTGACTTTATGGAACATCTTCATCTAAAACAATTATAGATTCCATTGACTTCTATACAGAATTCCGATCAGAACTACTGGAACTTTCAATTTTCAACTTTTTGCAGACTTTGACAAAGTTTTGCTTAATACAATTTTTTTCCTATTAACTTTATGGAAAAATTTTATAAGAAAAAGTTGTAAATCTCGTCGTTTTAGATGCAGAACGCCGATCAGAACTACTGGAACTTTCAATTATTTTAGGACATTGTCAGTTTTTTGCAAAATTTAAAAGTTGATGTAACTTTTTTACTGTTGATTTTAGAGGAAAATGTTATTGAAATCATTTGCGTGTCTTGTGGTTTTAGATCTAGAACTCCCACTAGAACCAATGGGACTCGATTTTTTACGTATTGAATGAGAGGAATTTAAGTTTTGCTAATTTGTTTTGTTATTAACTTCAGAACTCTCTCAAAAAGTAAAAGTACTCTTTATTATATGTACCGCTTCGGGTAACTTATTTCAAAACTATTGTATTTAAATGTTCGAGTGCGGTGTTAAGTTAGCACCCCAAATTTTAAATTCATTTTTACTTTCTCTTACCGTATATGAATTATAAGTAAAAGAGAAAGTATTGTTTTCGACTAAAATTTTCAACGTCGAAATTTTAGTGGAAATACATTGTTTCGGGTCCCATGAGTACGAAAATTATGTTTTTGGAAATTGGTCTGTGTGTGTGCTTGTGAACACTATAGCTCAAAAATTAGAGGTCTAGAAAAACAAAATTTTATATTTGACTTTCTATCCATCGTCGCACGCGACTGCAACATTTTCACTAAAATCAGAAAACCGGAAGTGCCACTTTACTCTTGTCATTTTTTGGTTTATTGAGATTTTTTCGAAATCGGCTATAACGATTTTTTTTAAATTTACTATTTCTTAGAAATTCAATGCTCTTTCATATAATCTAAGCGGTGTTTCATAAAATTTTCCGTAAGTCGAGTAACCGGGAGTACCATTTCCGTTAAGTCTGAATAAAATAACTATGAAACTAAGAACCCTAGCTAAATGAAAATTTATATTTAAGGTTACAATCAGCTTAGTATGCTAATAAAGAATTTGGTATAAATTGAATAACCGGAAGTACCTACTTATTTCTGTCATTTTTAGATACTTTTCGAATTCTTCGTTTTTCGAGATTTTCTCGAAATCGGCTGTAACGATTTTTTAAGATTTATTGTATTTCTTGAGCATTTAAGACGCTTTTATATAATCTAAACAATTATTATGAAAACTTTTATAAAGAACATAAATCTAGTTATGTCTCGGTGTGTCTGCCTTTTATTTCCATACATAGTGGTCCTTTTAGAAATCGTCATAAGCGATTTTTTTAAATGTAGATTGTATTTCGCAGCGCACATGTCTTATAACAGCTTCTAAACGGTCAATATTTCTAAATGACTTTTGCTTGTACACATGTTCCTTACGATATACCCAAAAAAAAACGTCAATCGGGGTTTAGTTCAGATAGTGGGAGAGCCATGGGTATTGCGAAAACCATCCAATCCATTTTTTTCTGAAGACTGTATCTAATGTTCTGTTACTGCCGTTGCACTATAACATAGTGTTCGTCCTGCTGGAACCATAAACCTAATATTTTTTCAAGACTCTTATCTAATAGTTCAGTAGTCCGGAGAAAATTTAAATAAAGTTAAGAATTCAGATTTCTCAGAAAAAATAAGTATTAATTAGGTGATTATAAAGAATACCACACCAAACGTTAGTTTTAAAGGAATACTGGTCGTTACATTCTATGATAAATCTAAGGTTTTCATCCGCCCACCATCTGGTGGTGATCTAATTACGCTATTAAAAGAGAACGTTGCCTCATCTGTTGTATACAAAATATGCTTTTTTTGGCATATTACGATCTTCAATTTCTCCTTGTAGATATGCACAAAAGTTAAATAGCCATCAAAGTCACTACCTTTTACTGTGCTTATAAATTTCACGTTAAAAGGGCGAAACTTGTTTTTTTTCAATATTTTGCCATAGTTCTATTCGAAATTGCGGATATCAAGTTAATCCATGCTCATCAGCGTCCTAATTCAGCCTGTAAAAACTTTTCAAGGATACGTCCTCATGTGGAATGCGCAACATGTCTTTGTGGGCGTAATTTTCGACATAAATAAGAATAATTGAATTTTTTCCTCTTCTGTTAACATTTTTTATTACAAATTAATAACTTTTTAAAACACAAATGTCCAAATTTGTCGTTTACGATGAAAGCAAAACTCATGTCATTTTTAAATGAGCATTTATCGCAAATGTTTCCAAAGCATTTTATTCAAATAGAAATTGCCTTTAAAATTGAATTAGGCTCGGAATTCCATTAATTGTTGAACCATTAAGAAGTTTTAATAAACATTTGCACTTTCTCTATGTTTTAATTAGTATTTTTTGACGAACTAGAAATTTTATTAATATTTTTGATACTCCCAATTTAATAATTGAGTTTGTCTAAGTGCGGTTGAAACTTACTAATAAAATTATTTTTTTTTAAATAAAATTAATTTTGTTTCAAGAATAACTTCATTCTAAAGATTTTCATAAAAAAATACATTTGTTGTAGTTCCTTGAATAAGAGAAAATAGCAAGAAACGCAAACGATTAATAATTCTCGAAAAATTTCCAAAAAATTAAAAATCGTAAATCATTAAAACTTGATAAATGAGTGTAAAAGTGCAAAAGAAATAACGTTTTCCTCTAACATTTTTCAAAAATCTGTCAAATAAATTCGTTTTTTGTACTTTTTAGGAGAAAATCTTAGTTTTGACAGAAATTATCCAAGTGTATTATTTTCATAGACATGCTTAATGTAATCCTAAAATGAAATTTTGTCGAAATCAAATAATAAAAAAAATCTATATGGTGCTGACTTTTCCGCGGACTCTGTACATAGGAGAAAGTATAGAACATAGATTTTTTTAACACAGCTGAAGTGATTTAAATCATATTTTAAACACAAAGGGTTTAATATACGCCGAATTCAATCGTGTTAATGTTAATTTCATTTAACTTTCCGTTTAACTGAAAATGATGGCAACTTTATTATTTTAAATGATACATCGTGTATATACTTTAGAATTTCGATAGAACGGTTATTTAAGGGTTGAGCCATATACGGTTTGGTACCATTATTTTTAGTAAATACCAAATATTTATTTACCACATTTACCACCTATAAAAACAAATAAAAATAAAAATTACTAGGGCTGTGTACAATCAGCGCATACTGTACATAAACAAATACTGAAAATTGGTGAAGTTGTAATTGTGTTTTAAAATATTTCAGTTTACCGAAAGAAAAATGATACAGCTTTTGATGATGGTTGGTTATGATGACAGGCGTTAGGTCCAGCAAGAGGTAAGTAAGTACTTTATTTAATAATGTGCATGTAATCGAGAACTAATAACCCGTACTACTGTTACCAAAGCGTTGAGGATGCTTAAAAGTAGAAACACACATTACCGGGCCGTGCCCGAACCGGAGGACGGCCTACAGATGAAAGCAGGTTTTAACAGTTATAATAACCATACTGATTTATAAAATTTAAATAAAATTGTAACATTTCCAATGAAATATGTTAATGTGAAAAAGCGACGCGAAATCCGATTTGCAACAAATACGCGCGTCTTACGTTCCTCGAAAATACCAGAAGATTAGATTGATAAGACATTTTAAAAATACCATAAGAAGTGAACCGGGAGTGAGTGACTGTGATCTAATTTAAAATAAATAGTGTTCAGTAACCTGCATGTAAATAAAATGTAATTAAGTAGAACTTAAAGATGACGAAATATTACGCAATAACCAAAGTATTGAGAAACCGTTCAAAGTAAATAAAGCTTGCTACTGAAATGTATAACAAACATAAAACAATCTCAAAACCGAATTTAGTTAACAAGAGAACAATAATTGGAATTGCGCAATATTACGTTATAAACAAATTGCTAATCAAAGCATATGAGCAATACGCTTAGCAATAAGTGTAAGACCGAATAACTATTATCAATAACGTTCGTGGAACAAAGAACGAAACACCGAGTATTCTGTATAAAAGCGGAAGCTTACAGGCCAAAAGGATAATTCTTACTATTCCTGTCTCGAACTAACACTGTATCATTATTTGTATAAAGAATAGGTGCATCTCTGGCTATAAGGTCGAGATATTTTTGTTAAATTAAAAAGCGCTTTGTTAACTGCAAAGAACGCATGACCGTCCACACCGAATTGTTTATATTATAATTTAAAAACTGCCGTCGCAGAATTAAAACTGCGAAATTAGTTCAGCCATCCGAAAGGGTGAAACCCCTTTTATTATCCGATCCTTTCTAGCTTATTGTCAAAAGTGAATGGGTTGCTCTGTAACGGCCTGATCCCGGCAATAAGCATAAATAGAACGCTCGAATGTTAGGTTAGATTTGTAGCGAACGTTGAAGCGTCGCTATTACCCGCGAATACGCTGTTGTCAAACACCTTTGCGTTGAATAGGTAGCGAGAGTCTGTTTGACGCCAGCATCCCGTGATATCTTCGTCTACCGAGTGGCATCTGTCACAAGTGGACCGAGATGTCATCGCCTGGATCGTCTGAATCATTACGCTAAGGAGCACGCTCGCAAGCGACGTGATCCCTTTCGCACCTGGAAGGATACTGAACTATCCGAGCAAAATTCAGAAGCAATAGTTATGCAAGGAGCGAAAGCGACGCTACGCGTCTGTCATAATTATATTCCTACTGAGAACGCCTTTTTGCATTGAATGCTTTCGAGTATTTAAAATCCAATTTTTTATATTGCAACTATTAATTATCAGCCAATGTAAATAAGTACAAAGTATTAGAAAGTGTCCTTTTAAATTATTATTTCCGTTATTATGAATAAAATTACTTGTGAAGGCTTTATCCAGCTTATTATTTCCGCCGAGCTTAGTTATTAAATATATGATTGCGAAAAGATTATTTCACATAAGAAGTCACGACCACTTTCGAAGGCTGCTTCGTTTCAATACATAACTTCCTCCTCTATAGAATAACCGAATACGAACTGTCCCAAAAGAGAGCCCTAGCAGCCTTAGTGCCATCTAATAGACCAAACTGAACCGACCACTCCTATGAGTAATCCCGGCAGCAAAAATATAAATTAATTTTATTTAACCTGTGACCCAAAGACTACGCTTTGGACCCTTACAAAAATATTATAAACTTAATAAAAATCATTTAAAAATAATGATATCTGATTTCCTTCAATTATTTTTTATTTTGACATACAGCCGTGTGACGGCTGTGCTCCGGGCCGGATACATCCCGGTTATGTGTGTTTGTACCTTCACACGTTCGTAATTCACCTAAAACTGGACGTCCACAAGTAGCAACTAATGAAACTAAATCACAAGACATCTTGTTGACAATACAGGAAACTCCAAAATCATCGACTACAGAATTTGCACGGATACAAGGTATTAGTCGCAGGTCAGTACAGCAAGTACTAAAGAAAAAGAAAGATCAACTAATCCAAGATGGTGAACAAGGCAACCAAAATTAGGATCATGATGTAGGGTACCATTACTACTACTTGGTGTATTTAGTATTTTCCTTTTTAGTGTTTTTTTGTTTTATTAATAGATTATTTTTTAGAGCACACTCTAGATTCTTATGTTTCATTGACACTCTATAAATCAGGCGCCTTTCAAACAATACCAGATAAATCCATATAGTTTTTTGAATTGTGTTAAAATACTTTGTGCTCTTTAATAAAATCTGCTAAATTTTATTTTCACCAGAAAGAAAATTACTATATGATGCACGCTTATTTTCATATTCCATTGTTTATCCTGTGTAACATAGTTCGTCTCAAAACTAGGGTTCCTTAAGTTACTTTCTTCGTAACTATGCGCAACAGAGTTGAATCAACATATATGAAACCTATGTGGATAGGTGAGTCACCTTACGGAATCATCGTTCTTTTGTTGGCAATTGACAAGTAGTAAGAATCAAGCATTGATGAATGTACCACTTGCGTGAATATCCAATTGCGAAATGTGGACAGTCATCCGATTTTTTGTGTGAAAAATGAATCGACACATGCAATGTATTTCAAATGGTCTATTAATAGCAAGGAAATTTCCTGGAAAGCTGAACAGATGATTAGGAGTAATAAGCCCTCAATGATTTCCAAGAATAAGACTATTGCTAGCACAATTCAAAACATTCAACAAGATCATTTACTCGCGTCTTTATACTGAAGTGAGTCTTGCTGCAATTCAGAAGACTGTGTTCGATGATCTTCATTATTGAAAAATTTATCAAAATGGATTCCGAGATTATCAGTTTTACACAAATTTGTAAAATCAGAAGATAAAAATGTTTTTCATATTATTACAGGTACACCACCCAACATCGTACGATTAAACATGGTTTACAATTTTTGGAACAGCAAAGATGTGTTGTTGTTGTATCAAAAATGAAAACTATCCATGTAGAAGGTATTGTGAATTTTTCAAGAAACTCACTCGGAAATAAATTGATTTAATGAACCAAACAATATAGTTTCCTAACGATGCTCGCCCTCGTTCGCCTCAAAGACTAGAAAAACTTGCTGTTCTTCGGACCTGACACCGAGCGAGTACCACATATTCCCTCAGGTAAAAATCGTCATAAGAAGTTAGCTCTTCAAAACGAATGATTAAGATAATATGGTGTCCTACTTACGTCGGTCATTAATGCATGGCAATGACTATGTTCTTTTTATACACCTTACTGATGTGACAAATGATGTTTGTACTTCGAACGCATTTCACACTTATAAAACGGATCATTGCTTGTTGTTTGGGGTTGAGTTATTCAATCAAGACTGTTTAAATATGAGATCATTTTAAAGCTGCAGCCACAATGCACTTTTGACTGTAGAACTATATTTCGTGTCAAAGATGCTGCAATAAACTCGTATGGCATTTAACTATGCTCTTTATTTTGTTTTACTTGAATAAGCCTTATACATTTATGCTTCTATTGGCCACTTAGTTTTTATTTTCAAGTTGATAACAAAATTTCTTCACTTACTCTTCTAATATTCTCGAATATTCTATTCCTATTGTTTCTAGAATTTATATTTCCTATATAAGCAGCGAATTGAGTTCTCTTAGGAGTAGTTTTTGTTAGAATCTTGTATTGTGCATTACTGATATAAATATAAATTAACATAAAAAAAATATAAATGTTTGGTGTTAGTGGATTGTAAATAATTAAACATTTAAAATTAATTGGTGTATATAGTTATTTGTAAATAAGTGTAGAATTAAGTGAATTTAAATAAACATTATAAAACAATTAACTATATAAACTATATAAAACAATTAACTAGTTTCGTTACAATATTATAAATGGGATACCAAATGATGGACACATATTCTAATTAATTAAATAAAACTGGAATGCAATTGCGATATATAAATCCAAAAGATTGATTAGCCTTAAGTACTACCTGATGTAAGCGTTCGATGAAATTAAGTTTGGAGTCAAATATTATTCCAAGTCCTATAATTGTACTCATGCGTTTCAGAATATTGTCGTTGATGGAATAGTTATAATTTATATAACGGAGTTTTCTTGTGAACGTCGTGACAGAACATTTATCAGC
>JAHWXV010746810.1:0-11895 GCA_024586415.1 Phrixothrix hirtus | reverse complement strand
TATATATATATATATATATATATATATATATATATATATATATATATATAAACTAAACCATGGATCTAATTGGCAAGATCGCCTAGAATAAAGATAGGTATGATGAGATCCAGAGTTGTATATAAAAGGCTCAAATATAAAAAAGAAAAATGGGACCACTGGAATTTTACAATTTTTAAAATTCTGATTCTTTGGCCCATTGAAGAGGTCTTATTTGTAAGAATTTTAATTTTACTTATGCAGGAGTTAGAAGTCAAGTTGAGCAGTTAAATTAGGTAGTTCCTATTCACATGTTATTAAAGTTATTTTTGTGTT
The DNA here is from genome assembly GCA_024586415.1 of Phrixothrix hirtus. Classification (NCBI taxonomy): domain Eukaryota; kingdom Metazoa; phylum Arthropoda; class Insecta; order Coleoptera; family Phengodidae; genus Phrixothrix; species Phrixothrix hirtus. The sequence continues at coordinate 11,580 of JAHWXV010746810.1, read as the reverse complement.
TAATTATAGTTTTGAATATTTGGGTAAAAGGCTATCTAGAAAGAATTGGGTTGTATTAGGTACAAATGTTAATAAAATTCACGTGGTAAAATACTCCTTGCATTTTATTTATTTTCATTTAATTAAAAACTGCAAATATCCCACTAAATAAAATAAAATAGAAAATAAGTGTGGCCAAAAATAAGTTAACAGAATAAAATATCAACACAGTGTTGTTAATTTTGTATTAAAATGTTACACAGAAACAAACGAGCCACACCTTTAATATGGAAGCAACTTACAATGGGCATTAAAAATTGTAAAACATTTTACGTTCCTTCTGAAAAATTGTTATTAAGACATATTTTTTTTTAAAAGCTGATGGTATAATCTTGACAATCCTACCCAGCATGTTTTGAATAGACACTTAATTTACAATACAAATAAAAAGCAAAGATGGCCTAACATTAAATTTAAATTGTGATGTTTCAAATTGATAACCAAACCTTTTAATTTATTCATCAACAATAATCCGATCCAAAATACAGTTTTATTATTGGTTTTTGTGATCACTCAGTTTTATTATTCTTGATAAAAATAATAAACTGTAAAAACGTAATAAATGTTAAGCTTTTCAAATATTTCCTATGCTTATTTGAAATAGTAGGTAATTATTGAAGTAAAATAATTAATAAGTACTTGTAACATTATCAGCAAAAAGGACAAAACAATACAAAGTGCAAAATACAATTTTATTAATTCTTGTACCTTAATAATATATAATTGAATAACATAAGAAGGAATTTACAATATAACATACAGGGTGTAATTATTTAAACTTGGGGGAAAATTAGGTAAGAGATAAGCTCTAAATATAGTCAAAAACAGTTTTTTAAAGTAAAATATCCAGTTTTTGCACCGATAGGCTAAAAATCATATTTTGAGATACCACTGTTAATTCTTGTTGCTTTCAAAATCATTCAGTTGAGTGTGATAAAGCTATTACAGTACAGCATCAATTAACTGAACTAATTGGGACCAAAAGGGGTTTCAATAATCAAATGTTCAGATAATTACATATGCATTTACAGTATTGAGCATAGGTTGTACAAAGTGATTGTTTGTTTTATAAAAGTTATATTTTTAGTTTTGCATAGTTTGAAACATTACCAAACACCTGATTTTAAACCCTATACCCATTCAAAACATTGCATTTTAATGGAAACTGTGACACTTTTTTTCTTTTAATAGGTTTCCAATGTCATTCTGTTGATTAACATTCGGTTAATTGACACTTACTGGACTACATTAATCATTTATTTCTACAATTTCGTTTTGTTTATTTACCAAGCTATCAAATAACAAATATTTCCCTAAGCTAAGTTCACACATAGCTAGTTTTAGTGCCATGGTAATTAAAAAACTGTGCAATTTAGAGTGTAGCATTATACAATCTGGCTGCTTGCAACTTTTGTTTACTGCAAGCAGCCTGAAACGTAGTGTAGTGTGATCAACATTCATTGATACTGCAGCCTTAGTAAAAAATACTCATTTTGTTGAGATTTTTGCGGCAACTGCAAGTGCAGAAAATGATTTATTTAAGTAGGTATATCAAAAAGATTATATTGTAAAATACCAGGATACTTTTTAAACTTAGAGAATTCTATTGATAAATTAATTTGATTTATAATATTGCATATGTACCTAACAGAATTTCAAGTATGATACATTACGTGAAATTATGAATACATTTGTAAGATTACATTTAGGTATTTACCCATGTGCATATCTACCTTGTTTGGTTGCAGATGTGTTGGTAGCTTAGGAGATATTGCCGGAATGGCTTGGTTTAGTAAACGAACTCTTGATTGAGTATCATTATTATGGAACCATTTATCTTCAAAATGTTTGAATCAAAGTCTGTCGTTTAATGTTGGTGTCCAGTTATCAATTTTCATATTTATTAATCATTGCTTTTGTATCTACAAATCTTTTGAAAAGCTGTAAAAGAAAACTATATACCACTATTGCTCATTTTTCTGCATACAGGTTATAAAAGTTAAGTATATTTTTTATTAAACATTCTAAAGTAGTACAGCATAAGAGCAAGTAAAGTAAATTTTATTTCCAATTAAAATCAAGAAAAATTATTTACCTACGCCTATGGTAGTTAGGCATCCATCAAGTAAGAAATGTTTCATTAATTACCAAATAATGAATGAAAATTGCTAGAATAACTTATCAAATTATATCCAACGCTTACATACATTACGTACTCTTATATATTTAAAGGCAATATTCCAAAGACTACGGGTTACAATAAAAAATATACAAATGCTAAAATCGTCGTTTTGCAATCCATCCATAAAATGAATTCCGGGTTCCTTCGTCTCACTTCGACTGTTGCAACCGTAAGCAGAACAATTCACAATTATAGATATCGAAATATTTTATTAATCAATGCTATTTTATACCAACTAATTCACGAAATAATCTACTCCTAAAATTCGTTTGTTTACCACATATAAAATGGCCGCCGCGTTAAAATGCGTAACCTTAGATTAGGAAATAGAGAGTACGCGTAACACTACGATTAAAGACCGGTTTATACTATCCGATTAGACACGTAACTGTAGCGGTGCGCTTCCGTTCAGACAAACTTTATCATAAGGACTTTTATGGAACTATTTATATATAAAGTGACGTTTCCGTTCAGACATATATAGATAGTTCCATAAGAATCCTTATGATAAAGTTTGTCTGAATGGAAGCGTACTGATACCGTTCCGTGTCTGACCGGATAGCATAAACCGGCCTTAAAACTATTACCGACTGCCACATATAAAATGGATACCCCATCTTTACAATGGCATATCGTAAAGAAATAAATGTATTAGTATTGAGGAATATATTTTTAATAATGTTCTTAGTAGAAGAGTTTAGAGAGCACGAGACTCTTCGCTCCTCCGCCCGCGGATATATGGTGAATTATACGAGGGATATCAAACGTTTACTCCCTTTGCTTTTAGCATTGTAGCGGCGCGACAGAATATCAAAACTACTTTCTATAATTCACGTCATAATTAATTAATTATTTTTTCAAAATTCAGTCCATTTAATTCGTTTAATTTCATATTTTATACGGATAATCAAATTTATATGCAAATATTTAATTATTTCTCCCATTGAACGCGTGAACGCTATTTTTTCAATTAATAATTATATTTTTCTTAATCAAATTTATATGCAAATATTTAATTTCTCCATTGCGCTCATTAATATTTCGAAGGAATATTTTTGATAATTATATTTTTCATAATCAAATTTATACATGACTTTTAATTATTTTCTTATTGCGCGCGTGAACGCTATTTTTTCAAAATGTCGAATGTCCTAATATCCTGAAAGGATATTATTTGATACTCATTTATATTTTTATTTTATATGCGGAGATTTAATTATTCGTTTAATTTATTTCAAATTTTATAAATCAATTAATAACTTTCTAAGAATAGAATAACAAGCGGCTTTTCATTCTAGGTCTTAAAACATGTGTGCATTATTCCGTTTTCAACAGATTTTGACTTGAATAAAACTAATGACGTCACAGCACTGTAACAATAAGAAGGGACGCAGCAAGATCAGGTTTCAGTTATTCGCGCATTCCTCAAGTGACCGAATCTGTCCATTTATCGCAATTTTCAAAGTGTCAAATTTCTATAAACAATGGAAATATCATCAAAACAAATCTATATTAAAATTCATGTAAGTTTATTATAAGATATGATAAATGTATCTACCATTAATATTTTGTTATTTCCAGAAAAATCCTTATAAGAATATATCATATGCAAAGAGTCCAGAATGTGAAATTACTGATGAAAATCTTCGCGTTTTTAAATAACAGACAATGTCGTCATATGATATCACAACGGATTGATACGTGCACAAAATCAAGAGTATTCTTCTGCTTAATGGTATGTTAATGCCGCTAAATAAAAGCGCGTCAAAGTTTATTCATCTTGGCATAGATCCCCTTGAAAAATTTACACCCAGCGTAAGAATTTTGAAGAATACCACCAATCAGGGCATACGTTTCTCTCCGAGCAGACTTTTTATAAATTGATGGGAAAATTACCCGCCATTATCAAACAAGATGTAGATGAGCAGATAAAACTGACTGATTACATAGTAAAAACGATAGATAGTCCCTACGGCTTCTTATATATATTTACATTTCAATCTCATACTGAAGATAAGACGGGCCTGTGTATTTCTCTTTCAACCTTACAAGTTTTATTACATATGAGTAACTTCCTGATTGGAAAAGTATGCACTTTATTTAAAACAAAAATGAATTACGATAGTTTCATAAATACAGTGGCTAATGAAATTATCAATCCAAAAGGTGAAAATTCAAGATTTTATATGGAGTGACTTTAAATCAGATTTACTCATGGGAGAATTAGTGTTTAAATTTAAAGATTTCTTTATTGAAGAAATAAGTGCCAAATAAATAATGATGATAGATATCTGATTAGAGCATACCTACCTAATTAAATATATATAATTTAAGATACACGCCACTTCTAAATCATATTCAAACATACTTTCCAAGTGAACGTTAGTTCGCGATAAAACATGAAATTAGTAGTTGATATTCAAGGCTTTAAGGTATCCAAAATTGAGGTCATACCTAAAGAGCTAGCAATTTATAATGATACATCAATATCACACTTTATCTTCAAAGCACAATATTCAATAACCAACTTGGAACCTGAATTCAGAAAACAGGCGAGATGGCTAATGCAAAGTCATCACTGCATCAATTGGTCCGAAGGATTTACTCCAGCATATACCTTCCCAAGCATCTTCCGATTATTAATTCGAGATGGAGATATAATTTACGTTAAAGGACGTTAAAAAGTTGACTACATAAGAAAACGTGTCTCTTAACCGGTGTTTGAACTTGAAGAACAACCCGAATTAACTCCGACCGAACCATCACGCCTTTACCATTTCAAAACACGGTGTATTTGCGCTTTATCTAATGTATATTATTTGTACAATAAAATATATGATGTGATAACTTAAACGCATGAAGCGAACAGTTGAAATGTATTCTATATATTAGCATTTTAACCACATTGTAAATATAACTTTAGATGATTTGAAAATTAAATAAGATACCTATCCAAACGTTTTATAGATAGGTTATAGGATAGAATAAATATATGAAATATAAATTGAAGTATTGTTAATATTACTATTGAAATAAAAATGTTTAAATTTTAATTAATTTTCAATCTGTTTTGATATAAATATGAGCAATAAATAAGAAACATCACATAATTCATTATAGTAGCGAACGAGTAACAATGGCTAAGAAAAGATCAAAATTAACTATTAAAATGCATATCCCAGGATATAGTTATTGTGGTCCGAAGACGAAGTTAGTGAAACGTCTGGTGCGTAATGATCCGGGTAGAATATAGTTAGATGCTGTCTGTAAGATTCACGCTATCGCATATCGCGATAGTAACAACTTAAGTGATAGACATCATGCCGATAATATATTACAAGAAAAAGCTTGGGCGCGTGTTAAATCAAAGGATGCGTCTATAGGTGAAAGAATGTCAGCGTTATCTGTAGCCCGAGCAATGAAAGTTAAACGTAAATTAGGTATGGGTTTATCAAAATCCAATAGAAGACAAAAACGAAGAAAAAGTCATCGCATGATAAAGTTTAATACTGATATTGTAAAAAATATAAAAGTTGGTCTTAAGAGTGCCGGTATTAAAAGAAACGGAAATATATTCGGAGGTTGAATTGTTTCAAATATGATAAACCCCGCATTGTCAATGGCTCATTCAGCAATTCACGCTGCGGGTGGAAGAAAAAAGTTAAAGTGCCCCACATAATACCTCTACCCAAAACAGGAGGCATTATTCCATTAATACCATTGTTTGCTGGCCTATCCACGCTGTGGTCGTTAAGCGGCGGTGCTGCCGAAATCGCAAAGACGGTAAATGATTCAAATGCAGCGCAAAAACTTTAATCAGAAACCAGTCGTCACAATCGAATTATGGAAGCCATCGCTATAGCAAAGCAAGGACCGGGTCTTATTTAAAGCCATACAAAACAGGTAGTTCATTATACTTACGACCGGAAAATATAGCAAAAAACTACTAACAGACATTGAACTGCGGAAATATGCAAATATGTGCCGAATTTTTGGGGCGTTTTCATGCGTGATGGTTTACCCAAAAGGGAACGAGTTAACGAGGTGATCATCATAAACTTAGATAAAACATTGAAGGAAAGTACCCATTGGGTTTGCTATAAGAAAACTAATAGCAAAGTTTTCTATTTTGATAGTTTTGGAAATTTAAGTCCTCCTAAGGAAGTTATTAAATATTTTCGAGGGTGCGATATTTACTATAACTATAAAAGGATGCAGAAGTTCAACACATTTATCTGCGGACATTTATGTCTTAAATTTTTATATGATAAGCTGGAATCTTGACAAAAATCTTTAGTTTTTATGTCGAATACGTTCAGTTTGGAAGGCTCGGGGAGCACGGCTAGTTACGATTTTTATCTGCCAACCGAATTAGATCCGAGATATAAATATGTTTTGGCTTTAGTTGGTTTCTATTATATATGGTTGCAATTCCAGAAATATTACTAGCAACAATGATAAGTTACATTATATAGATAGAGATACAAAGAAACTTGAGGAAATTTCATTCCACATGGTGCATATGAAATTGATGAGATTAATTCATACTTGCAAAAGGTATTTATTAAACGTTCATCTGAGTCTCTCGATGACAGTAGCAAAAATAACTTAACTTCATCCATGTTTAACATCGAAGATATTTTTCAATTGACAGCCAATAATAGCACCCTTCAATATGTAATAAAAAGCAAACACGCAATCGATTTCAAGCAGTTCAGAAGAATCGGTCGTATGCTGGGGTTCAGCACTAAGGTCCTCAAATCAAATCTAGAAAATTGCTCTGATTTGGATGTACAAATTCTAAAATATACAAATATTCACTTGGATTGTAATATAATAACGAAATCATATAGAAACGGCGAAGCGGTTAAGACGCTGAGTGAGATAGATATATCAGTGGTACATGGGTTTAGATTGAATAAAGTTCCCACAAATCCTACATTTTTGGAAGTAAACACCAACTTTATTACTAGCATCACAATAAATTTCGTGGATCAACACGGCGAACATATAGATTTTGGCAACGAAAAATTTTCTGTTCGATTGGAATTTAAGAAGGAAGGAAGATGAGTTTAAAGTTTAGCAATAATAACGTTAACCGAGGTAATTTGCTCAATTGCTTTTTATCCTTCGAAGAAGCAATAACTCCAGTTACTGTTGGTGGTGAACGACCGCGTCATCGCATTCACCATTAAGTGATATAGAACCTAAAAAGAAATCAACAGAAGAAAAATTAACCTTGTCTGAAATAAGTTTTCTACAATCTCTTGGTATAAAAATTAAAAAACATTAACTAGGAATATAAAGATAGAGCCACGACAAATATGACTATGCAACTTAATATATTTAACGATGTCATTTTCGATGACTCCATCACAAAATATGAAACACATACATATTTACCACATGGATCTAGAACATTTGAACTATCTGATGAAATACGAATTCAAATTCAAAGTCAAGAACTAATAACTAATACGTGCAATAGTTACATTAGATGTGATGCGCCTGCTGCTGGAGTGGATCAAGCTGCACCTGAATTCAATTTAACAAACAATTTTCCATGTTTCCTGTTTGAAGAAATTAGTTATGAAATTGCTGGATAAAAAGTTGATATGTGTAGATTACCAGGAATAACATCAGCGAGAAAAGGATAATTTAGCGCTACCCAAATGAGTCAGGAATTAATTTTGATTCGATCTCGAATCCATCATGAATGCTACAAGAGCGAAGCAAATTGCACAATTACTTTAACAAATATATACTGGGAGGTAGCTCATATAACATTGAATGAACAAGCTAAACTTAATTTATACAATAAGATGAATACAAATTCCGTCATTACCATGGCATTCCAACAATTACCAGCATTGAAATAGACTAGATCCGACATTTGGCCTATAAAGACATCAATCGGATTACAAAAACCGCCCTGACTCTTAATTGGCTTCCAAAAAAATCAACGCGGAAATAAAAAAGAAGATGCTTCTGCATTTAAGAATGTGAATCTCTCCAATCTAACTCTTCATCTAAATTTTGAAAAGTATCAGTATGAGAATATGAGACTGAACTTTACTAACAACGGTTACTCTCAGGCATATATCAAATATCTAAACTTTCAATATAATTATTATGATCGAGAAATAATCGAACCGGGTATCAGTTATAAACAGTTTAAGCATTTTAGGCCCCTCTAATATGGGAAAATGAACTTAAAAATTACTCTATTAATTAATGAAAACGGGTTGAAGTTTGAAAATGTATGTGTTTTGTTTTCGAAATCCCTATATTAACCAAAATATCAGTTTCTGGAGAAGGTATTGAAACCGATTAAAGGAATAGCAGATTTTTCCTTCAGTGACAATGAAACGATAATGGCGTTTTGCGAAGCAAGACAAAACTCTATTTTCATCTTTGATGATGTCACATGTGACTGGCAGAATAACACTAAAACATACTTCAGTATGAGACGACATAAAGATATTGATTGTTTTTATATAACACAAACATATACCGCCGCACCAAAGCATTTGGTGAGAGATAATAGTAACTTATTATTAGCTTTGTTTAAAGAGGACGATTTAAATCTGAAACATGTATATGAAGACCATGTGGGTACTGATATGTCATTCCAAACATTCCGTGAAATATGCTCAAATTTCTGAAAAGATAAATACGGTTTCATTTCGATTCACAAAGATTTCGACTTGAATGGTGGCTGTTATAGAAAAGGTTTTGATGCGTAGACTCAGAATAATTAGTTAATCACGATCCGAACGTTAAAGTGGAAAGGTTAACCTGGAAAGGGGATACTGCAATTTATGACCGAAGAGGAAAAATGCGTAAAGCAACGGTTAATTCAAGCGCGAGCTGCTGTCAAACGCAAATACAAGACCTTACTACAAAACAAAATTATTGCTGAGAAGATGACGGAAGAAACATATAAACCGATAATTAAACCTTTAACAAACATATCATCCAAATTTATTAGAGCAAATGATGACCAAGTGCTTATTGCTGAAGACCAAGAGCACCCACAACCACTTATTCCATCCCCTCCAAGATATTATTCAACTTCTAAAACATTATTTTCATATTCCGGTCTTACAACTCCATCTACTTCGCATTCTATTCCTCCAACGCCATCTACTTCGAATCCATCATATGATCGTACCACCAACACTGTACGAGATGCTGAAGCCGCAGTACTAGATGTTCAAATGTATAATTCCAATTCTAAACAAGCACTTGTTCAGGCTATGAAGTCCATCTTCAAAATTAAAAGTTACTTAAATCTACCATCACAATCGTCGCAAAACGCATCATTATCTCAATCAATAAGCGAAGATGATAGCGATAGCGAAGATTCAAGCGATAATATCTCATGTATTTTGCAAACAAGACGTGGAACATATGGCAAGCAGATATCTACGAAACCAAAAACTATGAAGAGAAGTAAGAAAATGGCGGAGGTATGCTTTTCAAACAGGTTAACAATCGAAACATTGAATATAAAGACTGAAATAACGTTCACGAATTAATAACCGAATTACACGTAATATGTGCTGAAAAGAGAACTGGAAACGCAGGAGTCGATAATCAAATTATCGCAATTGTAGAAGAACTAGCCGAAGCAGGATACATACAGATGCCTGAAAGTGATACTTTTCTAAAAAAACATATAAATTACTTAATTCTGGAAAAATGTTCATTTCCGCCACGAATATTGATAATTTTGGTCGTTATACGAATGGTGAAGCTGGACCTTCAAGTATAGCAATAAAGGGTGAGCCGGGTATAAGCTTCAAGTTAACCGATGATGGGAATTTTGATATTCAAAACAAAACTTTAACTAATGTTGCTAAACCTGTTAATGATACAGATGTTGTTACGGACATTCTTCTGACGGAGACACTACAAAAAGAAATGTATAATTTTAGAGTCGAAGCTGAAAAATATTTTAGAGGATTGGAAAATTGTATCACGTCTACTTTTTAAACTAAACTTAACGAATTAAAAGCTAAAGTTTCAAGTGACATTGTGGCCTGCCGCGCAACTAACACTCGATATACATATGAAATAATAACAAAAGTAAAGACTCACTGTAGTGAATTTACTGAAGTGCAAACTTATACAAATTTAAGATCACAAGAAGCTCATGGCGCAACTCTGCAACATATTAAGGAACTTCATTCTCCATGTATACCGTTAAACAAGTTAATAGTCGTATTGACACCCACATCGAAACATAACGAGCAAGACGACACAATTCGCGATTAATCATGTATAAGCAGCAGATTATGAAAAAGTTACATAAACCAGTTAGAAAAAATTTGCCTAGAGGCGCACCGTCGTAAAGACGTTTGATGATCTTTGGCAAGCGAGCATAGCTGAATTCATACCTTATTCCAAGGAGAATAATGGATTTAAGTATATTTTGTTGGTGATAGATGCATTTTCCAAGTTTTTGTGGACGCGTGCCTTAAAAACTAAAGATGCTCACGAAGTAACTGAGGTGATGAAATATATTCTTACTGAAAATGGCGATAAGTGGAAACCCAAACATCTACAAACAGATAATGGTAAAGAGTTTTACAATCAAAATTTCGAACCCTTATGAAGTCATTCGGAATTAATCATTATTCAACGTATATCACTGTTAAAGCTGCCATGGTAGAACGAGTTATTCGCATGATAAAGTGTGAACTATATAGGAAATTTCATTTAAACGGCAATTTTAAATTCATAGATATTTTACCTGAAATAACCGATGTATACAATAATTGAAAGTATAGAACGATAGGTCGCGAACCTGCAAGTATAACACCTGACACTAATTTAGATCGCGATTATGCTACTCAAATTGGAGTAATTAATAGAGACACCGATTTAAAGTTGAAGATGTAGTTCGAATAAGTAAATATAATAGTATTTTTGAGAAGGGTTTTACGCTGAACTGGTCAGCGGAATTTTTTCGCATATCAAAAGTTCATAATACGGTTCCTGTTACATATAGTGTTAAGGATATGCAGAACGAATCAATTCTTGGCAGTTTTCACGAGTTTGAGCTACAAAAGGCCAAATATCCCGACGTTTACTTGGTGGAAAGTTCTTAAGATATTATTCTCACGATAATACTGTTTTGATGAAATGGTTAGATATTAAAAATCCGACATGAGAACGAGTGGAAAATATTTTTATTTGAAATAATTAAAATAAAATACTTACTATTAGACATTTGCTAACTGCTGCATAATACACTATATAACACACTTTCACATATATACTTCTATCATATTTATATATTTTAAACTTATTTTGTATTTTCATATATTTATAACACTGTATCAACTACTTTT
>JAHWXV010746781.1:0-10113 GCA_024586415.1 Phrixothrix hirtus | reverse complement strand
TATATATATATATATATATATATATATATATATATATATATATAACAATTAATATTACTGAATAATTATATCCAGAATTTGGGTATAATAAAGAAAAATGACTGAACAGGAATTTATTATCACTTGCTTGCGGTACGGGAGTTGATTGCTCCCTTCATCAGAGCTTTAAGTGATGAATAATAATAAACGTAGTAAAATGGCAGTTATAAAATTAATGACATTTATAACTTATACTTAAGCTGGCAATACTCTCCTTTGGCCCATTCTTAACACTCACAATTAGAGAAAACCTACGATCGTCGTATTTAATCTATAAAGGAATCCAATTTTAGTAGTACGATCTAGAACTGGAGCTCAGCCCAATAAGAAGAACGCAGTTGCTTCGTTTGGCCCTATAATCCGTTTATTACAACTAAGTATTGTTAATTGTAACAAATACTAAACATTCCTTTTCTAAATCATTTAATTAACGGTAAGCAATACATTTTCGTTGAATCTTTCCGCCAATATTTTGCAATAACATTTAAACGCTTTACCCACTAAAGCAACAAGTTTTCCCATTTTCTGTAAAAGATGTAGATAAACATCCCTTGCCACGCGCCTGACCATTCAGGAAATTCCTGGCAGCTCGCGCAAAATGTGGCGGTGCTCCATCCTACTGGAAAGGGATATTAGGATATTAGTAATCAACGCCGCTGCAGTGGTCGGCACAATATCATGTTGTAATAAATGTAAATATCACTCGGTATTTAGCTTGCAATAAAAAATCGCCCAACTATCTGGTCTCCAACAATACCCGCCCATACCTTCTAAGGATGTTGGGTACCGACCTATCTATCCAGTGCTGGTTATGTCTGGATCAAATGCGGCAATTGTGCCTATTGGTAGTGCAATTAAGGCTAAAACTGATTTATCCGAAAAAACAATGGTGTTTAACAAAGTGGAGTTATCTGTCTTCATTCCCAACAACGTTTCATAAAACTCCACTCTGCAATCTGGTTCTTCTTCAATCAACTTATATACATAATGAATTTTGTACGGCTTCATTTCTTCTTATTGTACAATCCAGAGCATGGAGTTCTGCAAAATATCATAATTCAGTGCAAGCTGATTTAAAGACACTTGAGGATTATATTCAATCGCCAATAAAACATTTAACTTGATCTCGTCGTCCGTTGTTGATTCTGGACAGCCTGTTCTCGGCAAATCTTTACTTGATGATGTATTTCGTATTTATTAACAGTTCTACATATCTTAGACTAATATCCGAGCTGAATGAATAGTGTTCAATAAAGTAAGAACCTCTTCATGACCGTTGTCGATCACTATACCCACGTACCATTAGAATTTGAATTCATTCTACTTGCAATTTAATTCAGATAATACACTTGAATTTGAGATTTTTGAATGCAGCTTTTTATTTCACATCCAAAAATTAAAAAATATATTGGATGTTCCATTAAAAAAAAGGAATTTCATTTCCGATTAAACCGGAAGTGAAAAAAATTTTAATTGGCATCAGAAAACTCTTTACTTCTAATATACGCCTGCAAAGTTTTAAAGAAAATGTTTCACGAATGACCGAGACAATTTACCGTCCCGGGACCTTTAGCGTTCCCTGAATAAATATCTAATCTAATTTCAGGCTACTAACTGACTATAATGAATTCAAGAAATTTATATAAACATCTATCTGGTGCAGTAAAAAGGAAAGCCGGGAAAGAAAGGGAGCAGTTAATAGATGTGTTACAAAAAGAAGAAATCCCATAAAATAGAAAGTCTTACCGGAAAAAATTGTAAACGTCCGCTGTTTCAGAAGTGCCAGAAAGTGTGTAACAAATAAATATGTCTAGATGACATCCCAATTTCAACTACGTGTCGTGAAGGAAATTACATTCTATTCAGCAATACAAAATTACTGAAGCTATATTTGTTTATTTGTATAAAACCAATCTATCTCAATATAGAATGACCTACAATTTTATTCGTTTGTATTTTATGGAGATAAAAATGAACATTTACTATTTACGAGGGCTATCCAGAAAGTCGATTGCGTTTTGTTGTAAAAAAACTCAGAACAAGAAAAAAAATGTATTATATACATTTAAAAGCGGCACCAAAATACTACTTTTCAACGTAGTCACCATACAAATTTAGGCACTTATCGTAGCGGTAAACAAGCTTTGACATTCCATTGTCATAAAATTCTGTCGTCTGAGACTTCAGCCAATTAGTCACGCCCTCCCTCAGTTCCTCATCGTCACCAAAGCACTACGTTGCGAGCCACGACTACATCTTTGGGAAGAGGGGAAAGTCGCTGGGCCCAAGGTCCGGGCTGTGTAGTGGATGAAGAAAAACTTCCCACTGAAAATCTTCAGGAACGTGTCGGGTGAGATTTGCCATGTATGGTCGGGAGTTATCGTGAAAAAACAAAAAAAAAGAAAGTTTTTGAACTCAACTTTCCTCTACACTTGTTCTGAATCACTCTTCTTAAATTTTGCAAAGTTTGGTAATACCTCTTAGAGTTTATTGTTGTTCCATGTTCAAGGACATCAATAAGAAGCACGTTTTTCCTGTCCCAAAAACAGTTCCCATAAGTTTCCTTGCAGACAAGGCTTGCATGCATTTTCTCAACTTTTTTGGGGAATTTGTATGCCCCCACTCCATAGACTGCAATTTGGTCTCGCAGTTCACATTTTTGACCCGAGTCTCGTTTCCCATTACGATTCGATCCAGTAATGAGTCGCCATATTTGTTGTAAGAGTCCAGAAATGTGAATGACTCTGCCATACGCTGATTTTTGTGATTTTCTGTCAGGAGTTTTGGGACTCATCCTACACAAAATTTGTGGTACTCAAGTTTCTGAGAAATAGTTTTATGCAACAAACTGTTTGAATTTTTTTGGAAAACTGAGTGAAAGCTCTATTATTGTGAATCGGCGGTTTCCTCTAACATTTTCATCGACTTTTGCAACAATTGCATCAGTCATAATGCTTGGTCATCCACTTCGCTCTTTATTATGCACATTAATTCGGCCATTTTAAACCTAGTGCACCATTAACGCACTCCGCCTTCAGTGATAACGTTGTTCCCATAGACCTCACACGGTTGTCGATAAATTTCAATAGGTTTACATTTTTGCGCTAACAAAAAACCTTGTTACAGATCGCACCTCACAACTCGCGGGATTTTCTATTGCGGCACACATTTCAAAATGTTACTGCGAAATAACTGGGAATGACTCAAACTTCACGATAACACGGCTGAATGCTGACTGAGTCAAGAAACGCGCCGACACCAAGATGAGGGTGCTGCGCACGCTCAAAGCGGCTATAGACGAAAATGTAATCGACTTTCTGGATAGCCATCGTACTTAAACACATTCAATTATATCAAATACCATAACAAAATTTTTATACGTACCATAATTTGCATAATTTACCTTTCGAGCCATTTTAATTTTTAGAATTTGTAAAAAGTTGTAAAGGATTTTTCATTGTTATAAGTCATTTTTTATTAGTACGTGTACAATTTTTAATTATACTGAATGTAGATCTTTTAAACACAAAATCAAAGTAATTAAACTGGTATTTGTTTCGTTTGTTACATTTAAGAACCAGCGAATATTTTCTTTAACAATTGTCAACTTGCAATTTGAGATAAAATCAATATAATGAGAGCTGAGGTACTTACCATTTTACTAGAGATCTACAAAATCTTTGCACAATTCACGTAAACGTTGTGTAGTAATGCAGAAGTCATTAGATAGCGCAACGTTTTGCTATAAAGTAAAACATTGTCTGTCTGTCTGTCCATTATTACACAAAAAAAATGTAAATACATTAATAAACACACAAAACTAAAAATTATTGTACCTCAGTAACGAAAAATATAAACATTCAGATACAATGACATTCAAACACTTGTGACAAAATATAAAAATTCTGATAATTTAACATTGCATATAACGATGTGAACGCAAAGCTATAAATTAAATTAATATCCCCAATTTATTTGTTTTACTGTTTTAGAATGACGTAACAATAGCTTCGTGTGTTTATAGTTTATTCGCTTAACACAACACGTTTAGTTGTACGCTGTTGTAGTGGCTTTCAAGCAATTCTGCAGCTTTTTTTTAAAAGAGTTTTTTGCTTGTAAATGCCGTTAGTGAAGTACTCTGGTTAGCAAGCTAAAAAATTTAGAATACCTCTTGAATTTTGCCATAACGAAGGGACTAATATGAGATAGAAAAAAGACTGGTGTGTAGAAAAGGATACAGGGCTTCAAATCAATCAATCATGCGCTTGTCATTCTTTTAACCTAGTTCTACTCGTATGAATGAAATGCATGCATTTCGATTGCTTCTCAGAATTGCTATTTGGTATGAAATTTTAAGCCAAGTTGGTAAAGTTAGAAAATTAGTGCTGCATAATGGCATGCAGTGAGATATTTCCATAACTCTGTTAAAAGCACTAGAAGTTACTTCAGAGAATATCGTATTACCGGATTTGACAAATGTATTGAAGTGGTATCTGACGATTCAGTGGAAGCCAGCTTTGCTGATTTTGAAAAGATGATGAGAAATAGAAAACGATACTTTTGTTATAAAGAAGAAGCCAATCTAATGACTAGAACAAAAAGGATAATTCAAAAACGGGTATTTCATTACGCTTGTTGATCACGCAATCACGAAGTTGGAAGATGACTTTCAACAAATGAAGGTATTTAATAATAGGTATCAACAGTTTATTTCAGGTAAACTGTTGGTAATGGAACAACTAGAGAAAAAGGTCAAAAATGCCGCTATATATTTCAAGTAATGAATTAGTCACACCAATTAAGAAATTGCAAGGCCTATATACAAAAAAGTATCTTTCTGCAGATTCAGAGTGCACTCCTTTTTCTATTCACCAAAACTTGTAAAGCAAGCGATTGTATGAAATTTATCAAAATTTAAATATGATTATTAGAATGCTTTTAGCAGTTCCTGTGGCGATAGCTTCTGGAGACGATCATTTATAAAATTAAAAATTATTTAAAGCGTTCACAAATGGCTCAAAATGGGCTGTCTGGTTTAGCTATGATATCAGTATGAGGTTGGGAAAGCTCTCAATTAGGATCAATTAATAAAGTAATTTGCAGCACAAAAAATGAGAAAAGTTGTTGTTATGTGAAAAAGTAAAGGGTGTTTATATTTACATGATCTATTATTTTCATCTTCACGACGTGATTTGTATGTTTAACCTTTAATTGGGTGTGGTAAATTCATCAAGTATTATTACTGTTATTGCAAGCAGTTTATGCTTTATACGGTTTTGCGTTTCGCGTATTTGTAATGAAATAGTGATCATTAAACCTATTGCCTTACTTAATTTATTTATTGTCTTTTTTCATCTTTTTGGGGAAATATTTGAGGTATGTATGTTTAAGAATACCCTACATATAGCTGGTGTGGCCAAACTTTTAGCCTTGGGGCGACTTTTTTGGAAAAAGTGTACCTAAGGGCCACTACATAGTTTTTCTACTTTCATTTTAAATCAGCTTAGACTCTAGCACCATAATTCCTAATATTCAAGTCAGCTTCGCGAACGACTTCCAGAGGTCTTGTCGGTTTACGTCTTAGCATTTGTATAATATTCTTAATTTAATTTATAGCATTGCAATTGACGATAATTTCTCAATTAATTAAGTGTTTCTCTTTTATTTGTATTATATTTGAAAGACTATATTTCTTTCTTAGAACCCAAATGTTTTTTGTTCGAACTAGCTTAGTGCGCTCATTTGTTGGAAATGAACGTTCATCGCGAGTTTTTTTATGATTGTTGTTGTCTAATTCTTTTGCGACGATCTTTCGTGTAATCATTGAATTTCATTATATCTGCGTATTATTTACGTAAATAGGTTATAATGTATTTAATAAGTCTATGAAACATAAAAATATGAAACATTGAATAATAATTCGTATTTATCATATTTTAAAGGCACTTCAGTTAAATAGAGTTACTTTAATAATGCGAAGATGTGAAATAAAAATGGGTAAGATTTTTTTACTTCATTATTTCTCCCTCGTGCTGCAAAATGTAAGTAGACACAAATTAATGCCATCCAAAATAATGAAATTGCAAGGGTACAATCTTATAAGTGTTTTCATCGTGGAATTATGCCCTTGAGCCTAAAATTAACGTCATTATGTAAAATTTTTATGGATTAGTAATTCTGATCATACTTTAATGTTTAGATAAGTGATTTGCTCCAATAAGTTATTTACTATTTATAGTGCTCTAAGATTTTAATTTTTAGAACGCGTCTTCCATACGCCTAGCTGATAACACCATAGTTACAATTAATTTATACTAATGTTAAACAAAATAACTATTAGTCTATTGTTTTATACAGTAATAAATGAAGATTATAAAGTAGAAAACTACTGTACGATAGCTTTGCTTTGTAACTCCTTAATGCACATTTATTGCCTTTAAATGAAACCTCCAAACAAACATATTTCAATTATTTGTAAAGGCGTAAATCGATGTAAGTGTATTCTTCTATTTAAGGGAAATAATGAATTTAATCTTCTTATAATCATATTTTCGAGTTATAAATTAGAATGGGCATCTGCGAGTTTTATATATCCCATAATTTTAGTCTTAATTAAAGATAACAATGTACAAAATGCCACTAATAATACGCATAAAATTTTGATACAACCCAACTACAAATCAGTCGTCTAAATGCAAAACCCGACAAGTCACAAATTTTAGTAAATTAAGTTTTATATATCACTACGTTCATTATTCAAAACTGTACATGTTTGTATAAATTTTGGATGCAAAAACCATTTTCTTACACGAAATATGTATTAATGACAATAAGGGTTAGATGCAAAAACAGACACGTTCATACGCTATTTGTATTCAAACACCAACATGTCCATTACATCCAATAAAAATCAAGCTTGATGTACCAGATGATAAGCAAGATTGTAACAAAATATGGACATGCGTTTTTTGATTAGTTCCTTTGTGTACGTTTTAGTGCATTCTTCTTATGCATTTCCAAGCTAACATTCTTTTCTTAAAAAATATCAGTAATAAGTCAGTTAAATACTAGTATACGCATTACTCCATCAAAAATTAGTATATCTTGAAAGCGAGGCAAAACACCAACAAAGAGGGAATTAGCAAAATGCAATCGGTAAGATAATAATCAACATTATACAAACTTTTTTATTTTTATAATTTATACAGCTACTTTGCAACATGTTGCCAACTTTTCCAAAATTCGGCCATGCTGGTGAACCATATTAACCCTTTCAATGTACAACGTTACTTTGCTATCCGAGACATTAAATATTTTGCTGAGACTTTTTATAAGAACACTGATAAAATTTTTCAAGACAATCTTATATTGAAACACTGTATTGTTTCTGATCCTAAAAGATGTAGGCAAAGGAAAAAGGTATTATGTTAAAAGAAGGGACGGGTTGATGGATCATTCATGTAAGTAAAGTTTTATGGATCTTTATCATTGAAAAAAGACAGAATCTTAAATATTCTTAAGCGGTATAAAGAAAGTAACGCAATGCCCAAAGAACGTTGTGGGGAGGATCGACTGAAAGGAAAAAATGACACCAAATGAACTGCTATTACAAAGTTTATAGAGTAATTGAAATGCATTGAATCTCACTACTGCCGTTCTAAAACATTCAACCGAGTTTACATGCCAGCTGAACTGAGTATAAGGAAACTTTGGAGAATGTTTAATGATAGTGTTGATAAAAACCTTCAAGTAAAATAGTCGTTTTTTAGATACTTTTTCACCAGAAAGTATAATGCTTGTTTTTGTATTTCAAAAACTGACATTTGTTTTACGTGTCTGCAATTCAAAGACAATATAAACAAAACTTCAAATGATAGCACTAAATTCAGAATTTATATATTTATATGAAAGAATTTGTAACATTACTTTAACAACTACTAAAAGAATACGTTCTTCAAACATTTAATCTCTTGATGAAACCAACTGTGTTGTGCGAAACGTTGAGTATTTAAATAAATTCTATTTTTCTAAAATTTAATAATTGACCCACTACCTCAAAGTAACGAAAACTCCAAACAAAATACATATAGAGGTCAAAATATAGAAATAAAAAAGTAGTAATTGGAATGTTATCCAATTGGTTGCTAAATTTAAGTTCACCAAACATAAAAAAGATTGTGGTCACCTTCTTCATGGTAGACCATTCTTATATTCCTCCTGATAGACTTTTTGGTCAACTTAAAAAGGTCATCAAATAATAGCAGAAATAACAACTCCAGCATAATATATTAAAAATGGAGAACAATCTACAGATTGGGTGTCGATGTTCCAATATTTGACTGAAAATCTAAGGTCCAGATTGCTATGAAACCCCCCGGAAAATGGAATTCTAAATTGCAACATTTTAAACGTATAATAATTTTGAAACATCAAACTAATCTTGTAGTACATGGCGAAAGCTTCTACAGGAACAATATTTGTACAGAACAATCTTTGCTAAAACGGGTAAGAAAAATGAAACTAAAACCTAATGTTGTAGAAATTGGCTTACCACTGAAGCCAGATGAAACGACTAGTATCACTAAATTGATTGAAAAGTATTATGGAGATTCTCGGAGAAACGATGAAGCATTGTCATTTTTTAGAAAAGCTTTTGATGATGAGCCGGTAGCATCTACATCAAAAGCTAATGGTAGCAACATTTTTAGAGTGGCTGACGAAGAACAAGTTGAAGCTAATAGAGAACACTTGTGTTCAGAAGAAACTTTGGATTTTGACTTTTAAGTGTATTGTATTTTCTACAGTTCAATTATCTCTTTTCTAAATAAAAAGGTTTTAGGTTCTTTGTGATTCCTTTATTTTTGTAAAATTATTGTCAAATTTGTCTTCAAAGTCCGACAAGTCACTGGTCTTAACACGCAAAATCCGACATGTCCTAACTTTGATCTAAATTTAAAAAATAGCTAAATGAAATGGGTTTTTGGGTAACCGTTGCAAAGCATATAAATTATTAATAGAAGATGCTGTTTAAAGTTGTAACTCATTAGAAGAAAAATAAAAGTTTTAAAGGTTTTTTATCACTCATGTAAAATTCGTTTTAGTGGACTTCTCGGGTTTTGCATTTAGACGACTGAAGTAAAATATGTATTTGAATGAATGCTAATTCTTAGGAAGATGCTTTAGAACTCTCCAATAGTTTCAATTACTCCAAGTTACGAAATAAATTGCGAATAAGAAACATGAAAAATGCAATACGCACGAGTGAGCATAAATAAAAATCAGTCATTAAGAAATAATAAAATGTTTAGAGAAAACTACGAGACGTGTTTTTTAAGTACTGTTTTAAAATAAAAAATCACACGACTTTCTCTTACGTACATAGATAAGCAAGTATGCAAATATTCACAAATAATTAAAATATTATTTACGTTTATTTTGGGAACGGTAATTCTAATGGCCACCCATCCAAGTTACTAGACACGTAAAACCCTGCTTAACTTCAGAGATTTACTCTGTTAACACGCTTCAACGCATTATTTCAGGAAAATCTCTAAGTTCGCGTAAAATAATGTCAAGGGCATAAGAACCCTAGCAAGTTTCAAAAAAATTGTTAAAAACGTTTTCGAGAAAATCGCAAAAACCTTAAAAATCGCAAGAATAAAGTGGCACTTCTGGTCATTCGATTTTAACTAAATTCTTGCTGTCTTATGTACAGAAAATATAAAACGTAAATATGGTTTTTAATTTTCATATAATGATTACTTCTTGAGATACGCTGTTCACAACTAATACTCCAAGTACTTCCGGTTACTCGAATTTTAAAAATTTATTAGAGAAACTCCTTGGCTAATATAAAAACAAATTAAGTAGCTAAGAAATATATAAGTTTTTAAAAAAATCGTTAAAGCCAATTTCAAGAAAACCTAGAAAATGAAGAATTCGGAAAATATCTATAAATAACAGAAATAAAGTGGTAACCAAATTTTTGATTTTGCATACAAAGGCGATTATGATGTCAAATATAAATTTTCATTTAGTTAGAGCTATTAGTTTCATAGTTATTGTATTCAGAGT
>JAHWXV010746772.1:0-10097 GCA_024586415.1 Phrixothrix hirtus | reverse complement strand
CTTTCACGCCTTGTACCGACTTAACAAGACGATTTTGGATATAAGTAAGTTGGGTTAAATCTTCTTATTTTTATCCCAGGAGTCCGTTGTGAAGCCATGTGTGTATGTGTGTGAGTTGGAGCTTCAGTAGATACAGAAAATTTTTAAATATGTATTACATACTTGTTATAAAAATTATACACTGAGACATATATATATATATACAAGACGTGTGTGCTAGAAGCCTTTGGATCAACCCTTACCATGAATTTGACAAGATAGGTATTTCCTTATTTCGCATACGTATTAAAATTAAACAAGGAACTACCAAAAAATGTAATTTTAATTAGTTGTCTCTGGTTATTAGAAATCTGTATTTTTTATTTATTAAACCTAAAAATATTCAAACAGAACAAAATATATTTACTGTGGAAATCTATCTTCATAATGGCCGACATATAGTGAATGGCAGTGTACGATAATAATAATTGCATAGCAGAACTTGGACAATGGTTCCCTTTGCCTGTAATTATCAGGAATCAGTTTAAAAGACAAGTGCGTTACAATCAGTTGATTGTTTCCACGGAACTGAGATTATTAATCACAGACTAAGAAGTGTAAGTCCTCGTCCTAGAGTCGAAAGCGTTATAAATAATCTTAGAAATGCAATACAAGAAGAATCCACTACTTAAATTAGAAAACTTGCACAACAGATAGATTTAACGCGTACTACTATTCATAAGGTTCTTTGTCAAGGTGGATCATATTTAAGTGTGATTTTAGCTGTATGATGTTCATATTTAATAATATACGTGTTTTAACAAACTTACTTATGTAAGTTTTAGCTTTTATTTTCATTTATTATCTGTAGATGGTCCTAAGATAGGATCGAAACAATTGCAATACAATCAATATATTATTAAAAAATATTCGGACAGGTTGCGTGGTTTTGAATAAGCTTTATCTAACATTAATACGAATTTTCAGCATATGGATACGCTATTTATTTGCATTCATATACGTTGCAAATGTACCACGAACTTCTACTACCAAATTATAATAAAAGACTGGTGTACTGTCAGTGCTTCAATGAAAATGTGAATGACAATATGCTAAATTTAACATTTTTTCAGTCGAAGCTTGGTTTCGTTTGGATGAATATTATCACGTAAGCTCCCTTCGTCCTAGATAAAAATCAAAGGATTGAAAATAGGAAAGGAAACGAAGGATAACTCACGTGGTAAAAAATAAGGTTGCTCGGCGCGGGCAGCTTTATCAGAAACGGAGTAGTAGCAGTTGTGAAATTGTTGAAACGCAGTAACTATTTAGTCGAATATAAGGTACAGTTTTTCATAGAGAGAATAAGAAAGTAAATATTATTTTTGAGCGCCACGCCTTCAAATCGTACAAGGTATTCCCGCATCGCAAAACTGTTAGATAAAGAAAGAAGAGAGACACTTTTGTCATGCACTGCGTATATCTAAGGCGAACTATACGCAGGAACACTCAGTATGTTTAGGTAGCAACGTCGAAATTAATTTGCATAAAAAGTAAACATAAAATTTAACAATAAAGCACATTATTGTCTGCTTTGTTTGGCAGCTATAAACAATTATAATAAATTGCTTTATTACGTACTTTAGTTACGTAATCTTTGTTTGATTTTAGAATGAAATAGACAAACTAGTTGAAACAACATTTATCTTTATCAACCCGTTCAGGGTTAAAAACTCCTCCGCATGACGGATTCTAATTCTTAATATCCTTTACCTGCAGAGAATTTGCATAAACTGTCTAGGCAAATGTTGTACATTTATTGAAAATTCAAATTAAATAAATAATAGATCAACAATATTCATATTTATATATTAAAATACACAAATCCTAAATAAACATGTAATGTTCACAAACCCTTCGGTCGTTTCCCTTTGCAAGCTAATGACAGGTAGTAAACAAGAATTTACTGCATTTCACTTTTGTGCATTAGGGAAAGAACTTTTGGTTCTTTAAAATTATTTATTTAAATTAAAACAGAACTTTATTTTTAAATTTTAATCAACATGAAGCACTTTTGCCTTTGTTCAATGTACGTTTGTAAAAGAGTTGATAAAAACACTTACGATTAATTTCGGTTTGTATTTTCTTCAATGTTAAAATACTAGACTTCCATTTGGCCATTCAAATTCCATGTCATCTGCCTTTAAGAGGATTTAGGTTCCTTTTAAATATGTAATTCAAACTTGCGGTGTTCGCTTAAGATTGTAACTATGACCACTGAATTCTATTTTCCTATTACTTTAGGAAAATTTAATTTACGTGGATATGTAAACTTCATAACTTAAAGATGCCATGACTCACATATACGTTACACAAAGCAAGTTTAATAACATTTGCTACTTACAACGGACTTTACAACTTAGCTTCGCTTGATTGATTCACCAGCGATACTCACTCGCACAATGAAATTGGATAAGCTAAAATTGCGTCCTCAGATCATATTAACATTTCGACATCCCATTCCTGTAGTTTCTATCCAATGGCTGATTATAGATTTCAAAATTTTTGGTTTCATGTTTGAAATAATGAACGTAAAATTTCTGTTCAAATCAAGGTTTTTTCCTTTGCATTTGACAGCTTAGGCCCCGGTTTCTTTTTGTAGTCGGCAAAAGATGATTCGCTTTTAGTGGTGTCTTTACTCTAAGAGATTTTATGTAAAACCTTTCATTGCATAAGTCCGTTTCACTTCACAATGCTTTACAGTTTTACTTTTTACGCAAATTTAAAACTCACACGCGATTTGTTTATTACGGGCACTTTGAAACTTGTAAACTTATAAAGTTTTATAAGCTTTGAAACTTAGTTTAAAACTTAATATTACTGGTTATTTTATATTACAGCACATTTATTTCGAAATTTAAACTAAATGATAGTTTATATACATTTCTAATGTTAGAACACGTAATTATTTATTTATTAATTATGGTCAGTAACAACATTCAATATAGAGAACTTATTGTATGTACCTTGTAATTTGATACACTGTATAATCCTGAAAGAAAAATAAAATAAGCACAAGAATAAGCGAAGCGATTGTACTGCTGAAACTAATTAACATTTATTCAACAATAATGTTAAGAAAAACAAGTGCATAACAATCGTTGAATTTTAAGTTATTGCTTTAGAAAAAGTACATTAACAAAATTATTTAAAGCATACAAGAAGTAGATTTAAATTGAAATGTTTACAAAGTTGAAATTCAAATACGCTAATAGTAACATTAGGAACGTGTGCTGGACAAACCAGGTGTTTGCTGTCTGTTGACGCTGTTCTAATAGATAACGATAGAACTAAATTATTTGCATCATTGGAATTTGTATGTAACTAATTAAAGTTTGTATTACTCATTATTGGAGTCCAGGCAGTTCTGTACGAAAGTTAAATACTTTCCGTAATAGTCAATGAAACATAAATTAAACTAACTTTTTACGGCCAAAATGAGTTTCTATCTAGTTGCAACCAAAACGAATGATTAAAACAGTAATTCGTTAAAATGCATAGGCATCAAAATTGTTAAAATTAAAATGATAACTTTCAGAATTACCTGTTTACACAGGTAAACAAAATATTAAAAAAATATCAAGCAAAGTAAAATTATTTTCTACAGGGCATAATTATTACAGCACATTTTAAGTAACTTGAAATCTTTGTATTTACAGTTATGAAATTTTGGCAACAAGTAAAATTCAGTTTTGCGTTACAGCGCTTAATAGGTTAAATTTAAATAGGTACTTCAGTATTATAAAGAATAAATATAACGTATTTCAACAGTAAATATTAATTAAAGCGTAATAGTTCATAGTAAAGCGAAACATTCAAGGAAATGAAAGTAAAGGAAATAATACCCATCGGAATTGTTCTGAATGTGGATGGTCTCACAAATCACAATAGGACGCTTAGGGGTAGACAGTATAGAATCCGAAGCATTCTAGAGTTCTAAGGACGGGAGGGTCAAGGCATTATAGTAACAACTTGAACTCATTATCCTTCAGAAGCCAGGATCCCTCGATTTTCATGCTCGAACTTGTCGAATCCCCATCAAATCATACGGAGAGCGAAGGTTTGTGAAGTCGACACATGGAAAAACGTAAGCAAAACATACAGTAGGACGGAAGGAGGAAAAAAGCTATAAATGAGAATAACAATGGAGAATTAGCTAAGAATTCACCTAAAATCAGGAAACTAACTTACCCCGTTTTATTTAAAATGAGTCTTTAGAGCAAAAGGCAATTTAAACTTAATTGGAGAATACACACGTGTAGCTCATATGAAAATCAAATTTAAGGTGAAGTTCGTATGTCTGGAAGAATAGATTGTTGGTGCGCAAGACAACCAAAAATTCATGTCCGTCGAATATAAAACATATATCAAACAAAAACTATATACAGGACAAGCATAGATACATTAAAGGATTAATTACCGAATATGTAACGATAATTAGCTAAGGATTTGTAATACATATGTATTCAAACTTATTCACAAAATAAACATTCACGGCAGAAAGCAATTTTTATTAAAACAAGGTTTTGGTTGCAAAACCCACAGTTACTATAGACGTAACCTGAAGTAGATTAAATTAAGTAAAAATATAAAAATAAAAACAGAAGCGCAATTTAAATATATAACAATTGACTTATATACAGTGCCAATTTTATTAAACGGGAAAAATAGGACACGGGACAAATTCGGATCATGACAATATTTAAATTCTCTGAACATGTGTATATTGGGCCTTGACAACCCGAATTCTTTTATAAAAGCTCCTTTGCATCCCCTTAAAATTGGTATGTGATTACGGAGCTCAAGGCGAAGAATTATCGGTCCAATATTTTTTGAAGACAATGTAAATTTACTACTTATAGAGATGGTATTTTGCGACAATTCATTAGTAATCTTCATGATGATAAACTCCAATACAGCTTCTTCCAATAGTATTCTACTAGACTGCTCGTTTCCCACGAAACATTAAATTATCTTCACGGGTTCTTCGGCGACAGATTAATAAGCAAGGACAGATTTCCACCACATTGTTGTGATCTAACCCTGTTGCACTTCTTTATTTTTCCATACTTATAAAGTTCTGTATTCATAGATGCAGAGCACACAATAGGAAATCTAAATAACAATATAATAAGAAGAATACAAGATAACATTGAATTCCATATATTAACCTTTACGAGTCACTACCAGTGTGTGCATATATACAGGGTGTAAGGTCTCGATATATGAAACTTTTCACTGTGATTTCGCAGTATTTTCTGAGTAAAAAGGTCTAGTACAATTTTTCCCGCAGATGACTGCTTCGGATAGATATCAACACCTTTAGAGATGTAAATCTGGCAGCACTGTCCAAATTAGATGCAAGTTCAGGGGAATCCTGTGATTACATACAATATTGATTAAAGTCCTAGTTGCTTTATTATTGAAACCCGATGATAAATAATCCCAAACGAATTTTTTTCCACCTTTCATGATTGTTATATACAACATTAAGTGAGAATGTAGTAGTTATTATTTTATAAGTAACTAAGGCATCTAATAATTGGAATTCAAGTCGAAAATAAGCTCATAAATCTTATTTAGATTTATTAATCAAACTACAATCGAAAGCAAAGCACAACTAGTGTTCAAGATGACCACCGTAAGTGAGCTTTTTATTTTATCTATAGGAATCTAGGAAACTAGTAGAGGTAGACAATCGGTGAAACAAGAACGTTAGGGCACAATTATAGGCTCAACTAAATGGCGTTGTTGAAAATTTGAATTTGAAAATCTGACCAGATATTTACAAAAAAAGACATTTTTTGTCATTTTCTTGAAACCCATCTTTTTCTTGCATTACTAACTATATAAAAAAATGAAAAAAACAGAAATCGTACAAAAATTTAAGATGACTAAAATACAGCACCCTAATTTCTTATAAAGCTGCCTGTTGGCGAGACATAACATAACTTTACGGTTTTTTAATAGCAACCAATGTTGGTTGTGACATTCTTAACCCGTCAGCATTCGCTATTTGAGCATTTTGTTCACGTTCTTGAAATAAATGTTGTAACATAAAAAGTTTACGTCATAAAATTTTGTTATTTCGTCTAATTGGCTTTTATGATTTTCTAAACACGTCTGTAAATGATTCATAGAACCCACGTTTAATACAAAAACAAACAATTAAGCGTCCTTCAACCCAGTTCGGTGATGTGAGAATTCCTCTTATTGTGCAAGGCTTTGCATTCATGAAGTGTATATAGTATACAAATGCTATATAGATCGAAATTTTTACATTTTGTGTATAATTCTTTATTTTGGTTGCGTAAACTAATTACAAAAGGAAATTTGTAACTAAGACCAAATAAATTCTAATTTTTTAGTATTTTACCTAAATATCGTTTTTCTAACAACTTTACCTGGCTAGTAACATTTTTATCGCTTATTACCGATATTAACGTTCAAAAAACATAATAAGTCGATAAATGCACTTTTTTTGAGTCAAAATATGAATTTGCTGTAAAACACCACTCCGTGAGATAAATACTCACGCGCGAGTTATGAGATAATTCAACGCTACCAAGTGCTGCCGGGTTAAAAAGCTAATTGTTTTCCCTTTTCAAACACAAGTATTTTAATACATATTAAGAATTTTCTGCATCGACTGAGGCTCGAACTCAGGACCTTGCGCCTACATGACGCATGCTCTAATCACTGAGCTACCGAGGTCTACAAGCACGATAGCAGAAATCTCAAATATGTCAATTCAAGGCCATAGATATTTTTATACGAGGTAATTGATGAGCCTACGTGATTTGCAAGTTTCACATCGACAGCGTAGCATGTATTGTCTGTTCAAAGAATATTTTTAGGTCCTTGTTTCGTTTAAATTATTGGATCAGGTTTTTTATATTTTAATAAAAATGTTTTTTATTTTCGGGAGGTACTTTACCCCTTTATCAGAGCTAAAGGAAAAATAATATAACAGGAACGAATTAGTACAATTTAAAAATGACAAAAATATTTTTCTCATTTTTAAATATATTTTAATAAAAATATTTTATTTTATGGCTAACGTTTCGGGATCTAATTTACCACTTCATCAGAGCTAAAGAAAAAATAATATAACAGAAACGAATATTAAAATGACACAAATTTTTGTCATTTTTAAATTGTACTAATTCGTTTCTGTTAAATTATTTTTTCTTTAGCTCTGATTAAGGCGGTAAATTACATCCCGAAACGTTAGCCAGAAAATAGAATATTTTTTAGTAAAATATAAAAAACCTTATCCAATAATTTAAACGAAACAAATTTTACTGGTAAGTAGTAAATATTAAACCTAAATATATATATTGACAAGGAAAATACCAGTTTTTTTTTGTTTCAAATTTAATTTAGCAAGTTAGGCAACACAAATAGCAAGCAATTAAAAAATCACCTGTAGGTGGTTAAAGGTTATTGTTTACGTAAAAAGGTATTATTTTAATTTACAGTAAGGTTCTTATTCTGGTAATTAGTAGCAAAAGTCTGTCATTTAGGTAAATACGTAAAAGTTATGAAGGTTATCTCATGTTACCATAAATATTGGAGGTTTCAAATTTAATGTAGGTTGAATAGAAGAATGTATCAATGGATATAAAAACATTTATCTTTTTTTATCAAGAATTTTCAGAATGTTTAGTTATATTTCACTTATATGAGATCTTCCTATAACGACATTGGTTATAAAAAAACAGGTATATGTCTACTCGTTTACACATAGGTAGTTCAAGTATAGAAAGCTTCTGTGTCTCATAATAAATACAACTAATAATTTTTCATCTTGTGTAACCAAGAAGACGCGAAATTAGTTTAGTTTTAAATGACAAGCGCAAGAATTCTTTTAATAGAACTTACCATTTAGGTTTGATTTTTCTGTTTATTTTTGCCTTAATTTCAATAATTTATATATGGGTATGATTAGGCATTTTGGTCATCTAATTATTAACTTCTCTGTACATGTCCTAAACCATCCGACAGTTGTATAGGAAGATATACATCTGTAGAATAATATTATAAAGCGTAATGTAAGAAATAACTCATAAATTGACCGTATCTAGCTCATCAATTAAAAATAGGATAAAACATGGTATAAGGAAATGGAGTTTATAGGATGATTGAGTTGAATATAACTCTTATCTTAATTTTAAATGTCCTTTTGTGAATTGAGAAACAATATTGTAGGTGTTTTGGAATAATTGAATTTAAATTTTAAGGACATTTATAAATTGTATGTTTTTGTATTGAAATATTATTAGATAAAGGGGTTAAGTATAGCAGATAAAAGTTAGTTAGCTTTGGAACTTTCAGGTGAATAGATTGAACTAAAATTGTTAAATTGTTAAAATTAAGAATTGAATAGTGTAATTGGATAAATACTGTGCCAGAATATAAAAGAGTTCAATTTACGGTATTGTGATCGTTTGAAATAAAATTGCTGTACGAGTTAGTGTGCTAAAAGTAAACTTAACTTAAAAGCAACAAAAAGGCACCGATATACAATAAAGAAGCAGGGTGTATAAATTAAACCTGGTTTTTGAAAGATGGTTATTGATATCTGTATAGCCTAGAGGAATTAAATTATAAAGTAACGTACAATCATTTTTTGTATTTATACTTACGTTAAGATTGACAAAATTAACAACACAACGAAGAATTGATAATGTTTTGTAGTCAAAGTTCTCATAAATAAACACGATAAAGTTATTCTGAAAATAAACATTTATAAATATTTACGTTTTGAATTAAGTAAGATTGTTGTATACCTGGGAGCAAGCATATAATTGGGTTGATAAACCAGGAACTGCTTCCTACCAACTAAATGGTAGAATGCATATGGAATTGAATTACAAGGAATAGAATCGTTATAAAATAAATCTAAGCAAATACAATATATAGTTTACTTACCAGAATCTGGAATAAAAGCCTTTTAAATTAGTTTTGTATAAACATGAATCGTATAGTGATGACAACAATAAATGTAGGATTTACATTATGAACAAATGAATACCAACTCAAGTGACTAGCAAAATGTTACCAAAGATATTTAATTTTTTAAATTGAATGATTACCACATTGAAGTTTTTTGATATTAGATAAATTTGAAATAAATAATAACATTGATTTGTTTTCCAGTATTCATTTAATAGTAAATTTCAAATTACTTATATTTATTGATGTAGTTAGTTGAAATTAAGTTGTTTTTTTAGTTTTTAGTAATAGAAAAGCAGCTAAATGCAACTATAAATTAAAATTCACTAACCATTTAAAAATAATTTAATAGTTTTATTTATACAATTGCATTTGAATCATAATTGAAATTGATGAATAACAACAGCTTACATTTTGCTTTAAACTTTATTTTGATTTCAAGTGAGTTGATACTAATTAATTATTACCAATCATCATTTGCTGTACAAGCAAACAAGCTTGAACCCAAACAGTGATCCGGTCAACTTAGTCTTTATAGGGTGATCGAGCGCCGTCAACCCTGAGAAATACAAACATATTGATATTTAATAATACGAGTCTCATTTCTTTTAAATAAGCAAGAGGAAAAAATTAATTCAATTTAAATTATCAGCTCAACAAAACATTCCATTGTTATAATAATACAAAGAGTGAATCATTATGCATTTACAACACCACTGTCATTTGCTTGGTGTATATTTTATGATATAATATTATACAGGGTGTCTCAATTCCTACAGTTGTGAATTTTTCAATACTTAAAACCTTTCCCGATACTTTTATGAGCTGATTTATAATTCAAATATAAACCCGCTAAAACACTTTTTCGAATAATTCATAAAGATTTTAGAATTAAAGTTGGGAAAAATTAATTTAACTTTGTCAGTTAGCCTCAAATATAGTTTAAATGCAAGAATCTATTAGGCAATTTTGACTCGTAGTAGGTTCCTCCCAGTAGAATTCCATAGGAATATAAACACACACACACACACACACACACACACACACACACACACACACACACACACACACACACACACACATATATATATATATATATATAT
>JAHWXV010746769.1:0-11131 GCA_024586415.1 Phrixothrix hirtus | reverse complement strand
GGCACATTAACGACATTGAACCTCAATTATGTCTCAGAGTCATTGAAAATATGGACCATCGGTTAGAGGTATGCCACCGAAGCCGTGGCGAGCATTTGGCAGATATTTTGTTTCGCACATAATTGTCATAGATCCTTATATCATAATAAAAAATATTAAGATAATTCTCTCAAAACTTTTTGTTTTATTTACAATTAACGTCGTGCTTTATGGTTGGACCATCCGTTAGATCTTTTATTGCCTGTATTGACTGAATAACCTGCAGCACATTATTTATGGTTTATATATATATATATTCTTCGTGATGCTCCGCGTGATTAGTTCAGTTGTTATGGATGACGGATTTTGCGTACTTTCTCTTTTTATACTCTCCCTTTCGGTTTTTATTTTTATTTGAGGTTTTAGTAATAGTTTCCACGCTATTGGTAATCTTTGTGTCATCACGTGTATTGAGGTTGTCTGGTCGCTTCTCTATTTCAATCGTCTCTCTTATTATTTTTCTGCTATATTGTACGATGTTTAAGATTGTTTTAGTATTGTCGAAGTCAATCGAATGCGATGTGGTATTTACATGTTGTGTTAGTTATGATGTTTTGTCATTCTTGTTTACGCTATTTTTATGTTCATCTCGTCTCGCACTGATCTTTCTATTAGCTTGTTCTAGGTATGATCATTCACAGTCACGACATGGGATTTTATAAACTCCCTGATTCTCTAGTTGTATTTTGGTTTTTCAATTTCTCAGGCTTGTAGAGATTTATCTGTCAGTTTTGAAAGCTGTCTTTATATTATATTTGTTTAGGATTCTGCTTATTCTATCAGTGGTTCCCTTTACGTAGGGTCGATAAGCTTTGGCAATTGGCTGTTCCTTTTCTTTGTTCGTAGATGTGTTTGGCTTTTCTTTTAGAGCCCTTTCGATGTGTTTTTTTTGTAAATCCGTTTTGGTATAGTGCCGTTCGGAGTGTAATAAGTTCTTTATTTAAGTATTCTGCATCAGCGAGCCTTTGAGATCTGTTCACTAGTGTTTTCGCTATGGTTTGTAGCTGTGCTGGATGATGGTGTTATTGAGCGTTCAAATATCTATGAGTATGCGTAACCTTTCTGTATACCGCGTGGGCAGTGCTACCGTGTTTTATTTTTCTTATAAGCACATATAGCTGATTATAATCTTCTAGTTCCATGAGGAATTTGATTTTTTGATTTGAACTATTGAGATATTCTAAGAAAGCATTGGGGTTGTCTTTTCCATGAGTCCAAATCACACACATCTACGTGTAGTAGCCACAGTTTGGGATTGTGAGATGCGGTGTGCAGTGCGCGCTTTTTAATAAGTGGAGATAGTGGAGACCCCATGGGTGCTCCTTCTGTTTGTTTTAGCGCTGCTCTTGGTATACAAAATATGTGTTTTACAGGTAGTGCTTTGTTAATTCCATGATATGGCCCGGTGGCTGGCTTTTCCTTTTTATTATTTCCAGGGATTCATCTGTTGGTAAATAATAATACCACGGTGAAACTGGCTAATAGGTGGTCTGTCTGAACAGTTTCGTTCCTCAGTAGTTCAATGAAGTGATTTGCGTTTTTTACGTACGATTCTGCTTCTTCTACGTGAGGCTGTAGTTGTTTGGCCAAGTATTTTGCCAGTTATTATAAAGGTGTTCCTAGCGAACTGACTACATGCCTTAGTGGAGACCCTGGCTTATGTATCTTCAGTAAACCATATAGTTTTGGGTATCTCAGCTAATTAATAGATTCTCATTATACTACTGCAAATATTGTAGTATAGTTCTAGTCGTATGTGTAATTGCATTGTGTAGTTGAAAATAACCATGTCCCAATTCATTATCATGCAATTAATTAATTAACAAAACTGTAGAATTATTGCTCGATAATTTTCAGCCGTAATTGTTTCTATTCTACGTTTATAAATTCCTATTTATAGAATGAAAATCTTTTTTGTTAAAATTGTAAGGTTGTTTGATGCCCAAGTTTACAAATCGAACCACATTTTATCGGTAAAAAGTCCAATAAATCTTTATGCAAATTATAATTAAGCCATTAGTAGCAATTAACTTTCCGTGTAGTTCTCAAACGTGTACTTTATATGGATGCGTATCCAAAACCTTTAAGTGTTACGAAAAGTTGTGGAATGTAACTACAAAAACACAATTAAGTTAATTACACATTAAACACAAAATTACAGTTTAGTATTAGGCACCTGTTTCTGCGTATAATTTCTTTAAAATATATGTGAGCTTCGTTCAATGTTTTTCTTCAAAACGGTCTTCGCTTTGAAAAATACTTTATTCGAAACAACTACGTCAGGAAAAATTTCATTAAACTGCTCTGTACAAGACTGCAATGAATAAATCTATGTTCTGTTCTGGATTAAGATTCCACTATGAAAAAGGGTCATAAGAATAAAAGCATCTTGTTCAGTTTTAAACATCATCATTAATAAAGCCTTTGTTTTATAACCTGTATAGTAAAATGTAATTTAATTACGTAGCATTCCGGTATGTTTTAAGTAACTTACCAATAAGTAATGCAAACATAAAATAAAATTTTTAAAAGAATTGTATTTATGAGTTAACAAGTAATGTAAAAAAATAATAAACATTCTAAAATACATGCACATGCATATGCCAAAAACGACAACTAAAGATTTTACACTAGCATAAACTTTATATCGATATATAATGACCTGAAAAGAAGAAAATATAATTAAATCCTGTTCTTAGTCAGAAAGCCTTCTAATTAAATATGCATAATCCAAATATTTTGAAAATTAAAAATCATAAATACCTTTTCAAACACAATAAAGTAGGTATTATGGACATATCGTATTAATTATCTTTTTAGTAACTGATATATTTTTGGTGAATAATTTATCTATCATTTACGTCGAACGTGTTATTAAACAACTAGAAAATTAACCAAACATGTCTATGCGAATAATATTTAAATAAAGTTGACTATAAAAATATTGTTCTGAAGAGTTCTTAAAATACTATGGAAATGAAGTGAATGAATACCTTCAACATAATAAAAACTCCTTTAAAGCGTGTTTTAAGAAAGTTGTAGGTGTCAAAATGAAGAAAAACGCAAAATTTATTGGCAACTGAAAAAGTCTAACGACCGTTCTGCAAATCGCTATTGTTCAGTGAATTTTTGGTTTGTTTACACCCACACATATCCCTTAACTCGTATATCTTCCACTTCGTTTAATGTTAGAAAAGGGGCCGATACAGACTTAGTGCAATGGTTCGTGATGTCACGACACCCTTCTCTCCGGAAACTGTGATATGTGCTAGAGTAGTTTTCTACTACTTCTAAACGTTGCATCTATATTTCTACAGGAATTTGAATACATTTTCGGAATTAATAAATGTAAAAAAGATTTATGATACTTTTTATCTGTAGGATATGTACATTTTCATACAAAATACAATAATATATGGGGAAATATTATATGCAAGAAAGCTTCTTCTTAAGTACAGTTGAAAATGTAATGAAACTCTTCTATAGATGGATTTAATGCTAGAAAATCTTTGTGCTTTAGGGTAAAAACCACCAACTATAGAGAAGCTTCCAAGCACATTGGTCAATATTAACATACGCTGTTCAAAATGACATGCAACTTTAGATTTACAGTTACTGTCAATATAGGTTACCGATTTTTATTAGAAAACAAGTCGAATATTGAATTTTGTTTTAACTATGTGCTAATTATAATGCAATCCATTGAATATGCAAACCTGCAATTAGCTGAACAACAGCGATTTGAAAATTTCGAATTTTAACGATTAATAAATTTATGTAAGATTAATATCAAACAACTTAACGCATTCAAATCCACCGTAAATAACAAAGATTAAAAAATGTTGACATCAACGTTTAAGACTAACGTAATTGCCGTTTATTACTTAAATAAAAAGTTTTGATCATTAAGAACGAAATAGGGACTTTATACTCCTTAAGTACTGATTTAATATAAAAGTAATTAGTCAAGAGGTAACGCTCGCTAGGTTCAAAAGTAAACAATAACAATTTCAACCAGACACAGACGTTTATAGTTTTAGTTTAACTACATTTTCACTCTTTACAAAATGTTTAAATATTCATATAAACCACTTCCTTGCATGTATAACAAGATTCTTGACGCGATACAATTTATTACAGCAATTTTAATTAAAACATGGAAACATTTCCGCTATTATTTTTAAAGGAAAATACTGAAAAAGTTTGAAGAAAAGCTTTTTAGTTAATAAGTTGTAGAAGGCAGAGTATATTAAGAAAATAACAATGCAGGGAACTGTCTACTTAAGCAGTAGCCTGGATTATCCATACGGTAAAACGTATTGTATTCGTTGAAATTCCTTTCAAGTAAGAGCTTTCGGCGGTTTAAACATAGTAGTTCCGGTGCTCTTTGTTAGACTGGGCTAGATTTCCTGCGGTCCGCCTGCTCAGATGTCTAAGTTGCCAGCTAATGGACTGTAGTCTTGTTCCACTAGGTTACTTTATTTAGAAAAGGCGTGAGTTGAATATTACACCTTACATACAAATAGAAAAATTTAGTATAATTTAGTTGTTTCGTTTCAGATCTTTCTTGCACGCAATAAAAAAGATTTTCATGTTGAAGTTGCTAATGTAATTCAAACATCATCCTTGTTATCAAATAGTAGCAATATGGATATCAACCCCATACAAAACCTATCAAATTCTTTAAAAGCAACTAGAATAAATTAGTTTATTATTTAACTGTGCTATAAAATTAAATTAAAGCTTTTAAAATACGACTGGCGAATGAGTGAAATAGGTTGTAACTTAAATTAATTTCGTACATAAGATCTAGATATTTGATATTCCGGAATTCAAAAATTCAACGTTTTAAATTTGGCACAATTTTATGTTAATTCTTCACTGAACAACGGCATAGGTTTAAATGCATATATTTGAACTGATGCATATTGGCAAGGGTAAAACGTTAAAGGTTGAATCTTCATATGGACTGTGCACCAACAATAGACATAGTTTAAGACAATGCAATTCTTAATTTAATTAAATTAATAACTTAAACAAACTTTGTAGGTTTAGTTAAATCTGCATACATCTTAAATTAAGAGCAACTGAGTTAACATGGAGTAATTTTGTTTAATTATATACACAAAAGTTTAAGTTGGAATTTTATAAGTTCAAGTATGTACTAAAAGAAAGTCAAATATTAATTAAAACATATAACACATAGGGAAATGTGCGGAGTTGAAAACCGTAAGCTTCTTCATGTTTATTTCATTGAGTTATGTTCTTTATTAAAGCAATAAAATTTACATACATAAGTTTTAATTTATTTACCTGTTAATAATTTTAACGTTATTTAAATATTCCAAAAGGTTACCGACACAATTAGGAAATGAATTGAGACAATAATGAAACGTTTAAATAGTAAAAACAAGAATACTAGCACTTTTGTCAATCTAAAATCTAACAGTCAATAGTAATCCTTACCTAATGTCGCCAATAACAAGAATCACTGTTATCCAATAGCGTAACTAGTATCTAGTTACTTAAACAGTTGCCAAAACTCGACATAAACGTACATAATTAACCATAACCACAAGAGGCCTTCGGCAACTTCTTATGCGAAACAAACTCGATTGATTAAGGCATAGTGGAACCTGATCTCTTTGTGTGCATGTGTGTGTGTGTGTGTTTGTGTGTATGTGTGTGTGTATGTGTGTGTGTGTGTGTGTGTGTGTGTGTGTGTGTATGTGAGCGTGCGTGTGTGCGCGTGTGTGTACACGTGCATACGTGTATATGTGCGTGGGCGCATTCTTGATTGCGGTTCATTACTAGCTAATGTAATAGAAATATTAATTGCAATATCATATTAAATAATGTTTTATATAAAATAAGTTAAGATATAGAAAACAAGTTACAAATAATACAGTTAGTTTAAATCCTTTTCTAAAAAAGTACCGCTATTTAAACATCTGTTGCGGTATTAAAGTATTGGCTAAACGTTGACTTTGGAATTGAACTAACCACATGAAGTTCCTGTTTTAAAGCAGTAGATTCCTAAATTTAATAACTGTACCTCTTAGATGTTAAAATGTATCATGTTTGTTAATAAATATTTAAGGTTCCTTGTAATATATAATTCGTGCCTAATTTAAATATTACGTAGCATATTGACCTCACTTGGGAGTGTATACATGGACATTTTTTTGTACACTAAGTGACACTGTTGTGTTCTTATTTGTAAACGTTTATAAAACACGAATTAATAACTTTTCTTGAGCGGACGCTGTTATAAAATGCAATACGTATCCGTAGTAGATTAAAATTACCACTTAAAGACTCAAAATTAATAACATCAGACACATTTACCTAAACAGTTATAAAGCTATTTGTTTGTCTTTTGGTAAAAGTAATAATACGCATACACGCACGCTCTCTCGCGCGCACGCACTCACGTATGCACCCACACGCACACGCACATACATACATATACAGACGCACACGGACCCGGATATATACACGCACATTTACTCAAACGGGTACCCGCATTCGCCCAGCCACATGTATACATGTACGCACACGCAGACAACCACACACACACACACACATGCGTGCGTGCGCACACAAACACTCAGATACATTTTCAAATCATTTCTTAATGTAGTACACATTTTATAATAATTAAATCGTTTTCAATCGTGCATTGGGATTTTAGGATTTTCACCATTTTATTAATAACAAATTAATTCCTACCGACCATATCATACTAGGCTTAGATGTTATATCATTATATTCTAATATACCGATCGATTTGACTATAGAAATTATATAAAGAAATGGAACTTAATTGATGAATATACAAGTATTGATTATCAAAATTTCATCATTAGTCTTAAATTCTACATTTTTTCAATTTGAAAATAAATGTTATTCACAAATGAATGGTACAGTTATAGGGTCACCTATCTCCTAAATTATTGCAAATATTGTTATGAGAAAATTAGAATGTGACGTAATTAACAAATTAAGCTTAAAGTTACCTTTTATCAAAGAATACTCAGACGATTGCCTAACACGTCTCCCACTTTAGCAAGTTGAATACATACCAGATATGTTCAATAAAATCCATCATAAACTAAAATTTGCGCTTGAAATTGCCAAAGATAACAATATTAACTTTCTTGGCGTAACTTTATATACACATAGCAATATTGTTATTACTGATTGGTACACAAAAGCAATATGGAGTTAAAGATATATTAACTCTAAAAAGTACAAAAGCAGTTTAATCAATATCTTTTAGATAGAGCGGTAATTTTAGTAAATCCTAAATTCAGACCTACTGATATAAGAAAATTCAAAGATACTTTAAATTTAAACAATTATCCAAACAATTTCATTGATAAATATCTTTAAAAATATTTTTCTATATAATAAACATAAATTTAAAAAAGTTAAAGATGATAAAAGTATATGGATAAGCTTACCTTTTATACCACACGATAAACTCATCTCTACCTTAAGCTAACTTAACATAATAATTGCTTTTGCACAATGCAACACCATTAGCAAAATATTTAGAAAAATCAAATCCCAAACACGCCTGCTAAATAATTCAAATTTAATTTATAAAATAAATTGGGAAATCTGCAGTGCTGAATATTTCGGCCAAACGAAACGAACTTTAGGAAACAAATGCACTATTGTTTTTTTCCTAAATAATGTAAATTCAGACTAATTTATTCTAAATTAATATCTAATACACTTATAATTTTAGAATATTTATGATTAAGGTATTAGTGAAGCCTGAAGTTAACCTGTGATATATAATTGTAAACTTAAGGCGGCTTCGGAGAGACGTGGGTTACAGTTCGAAATTCTAAAAAATTTAAAAACTTTTGTCAAGGATTGTGACTCGGAACCTTAGTTTGAAGAAATATTCAATACAGAATTCTATTGGTATACAAATTAAAATTTGTTCTATGCATTTAGAATTTTTGCAAATTGCACTAATTATAGCAAAGAGGCACTTTTCTAATTATTTTCTACTTCCTATATCTATTAAACCATTAATAATATAAAAACATAAAATGCATACGACAAATTTTATGTTAAAGTAGAATCTAATTATGTTAAAAAAATATTTTCAAAATTTAATTTGTAACCGGAATACTTGTCAAAAGTTTTAGTTTGTAATTAATATTTCGGTAAAATATTAAAATACTACGTAGATAGACAACCAGAATAACACCAAATGCTTCCCATGGTCATAATTCAGCTTATATAATTATAACTAATCCCTTGTTAGATCAGCATGCTTTCTTATAAAATAGAAGCAAGTACAATTTATTATCGTATTTA
This sequence comes from Phrixothrix hirtus, assembly GCA_024586415.1. Lineage (NCBI taxonomy): Eukaryota > Metazoa > Arthropoda > Insecta > Coleoptera > Phengodidae > Phrixothrix > Phrixothrix hirtus. Next base: position 2,752 of record JAHWXV010746769.1, on the reverse strand, counting down.
TTTCTGGAATAATATAATTTGGTACTTCTACATTAGTTATCATACATACATATTTATAACTAAATAATGCCGCATTTTAATAAATAAATTAAAACAAATTAACAATTACATACTCACATAATAAATAAGCAAATATATACATACATACATACACCAATATAAACCTATATTTATTATGGAGGCAAAATACAAATTTTTCAAAGTATTTATTTTTGATTAGATTACTGAAATAGCACGTTTAAATCTACACAGTGGCTTATGTTACCTAACATATTTGTTTCCAATATGATAGATTTTAAAAATAATTTTCGGGATTATATCATGCGCAATAACACTAAAATGGCTGTACCGATTGGTTTCAATTTTAGTGCATATGAACGGGGAAAACTTCTAAAAAAAAGAAAATAATTTGGTAAAAATTTATTCTATGCTTTCATATGTGCACATATTGAATAAACCATTTCAATTTTGAATCACGTGTGTAAAATTTGCCCATCAAATGCCAATTAGATTAAAAATATTCCACGAGCTAATAATCTATAAACGTGATGGTCGATGAGAATCTAAACAGCAACAATTTTTGCAAAATTTTCCATCATATTTAAAATTGTTTTGCCAATGCATGGGTAGTTTGGGGCGTATAATTTAATTTATCTATTTGAATATCGAAATGAGCTCATTTTGAAACTCATTTGAGTTCATAATGACCTTCTTTTAATACGGAATATATATTTTTATATGGTTGGTAATATTGGTAATTAACCTTATTAAACGTCAAAATCGAATAGAAAAATGACAAAACTTTCATATTCAAGTGTCCAAACGTCAATGTCACCAGCTATTACTAAAATCCCTAAATCAATAGTATGTCAAAAAAGTGGACTTTTTCCTAAATTTTTAGCAAATAGATAAAATAGTATAAAAAACTCGTTTCATAAGACGTTTTATCACACTCGTTCATTAGAAAACTCATCTACGAGGCTTGTTTTCTAAACTTGAACGCGTGTGATAAAAACATGTCTTATGAAACTTGTTTTATCTATTTGCGTATCGAAATGAGCTCATTTTGAAACCCATTTGAGTTGCATAATAGTCTTCTTTTTAACATGGAATATTTTATTTTAAAAGTTTGGTAACATTAGGAATTAACCCTATTAAACGTCAAAATGGAATGGAAAAATAACAAAACTTTCATATTCAAATGTCAAAAGGTCAATGTCACCAACTGTCACTAAAATCCCTAAATCAATTACATTGACGTGTTCGAATGTTTTTCTTAAAAGTTCTTTCCTGAATTTTTAACGAATTTATGCATTACTTTACGAACGCATTATATAATACACTTTCGATGACATTATACTTATTTATTTGGTATTTGATGCCTTGTCTTAAAATCCCATAATTTTTCATTACTTTACTAGAATTTTTACTTACTTCTTAAAAATGTTCTGCATTATTACTTTCTTGCTTTTCGTTGTTTTGGACAATCGCAAATTAGCTTTAGCCATTATTAATATACAAGAAATACTGCAATAAACACAACGTACAATACAATGAATAAAATCACAAAATGTACAACTATTGCCGCCGACAGTAGCTAAAAGAATAACTAAACACTTATGCCATGCCACTATGTAAGATAATTTGCAAGGTAGTTTTGATTGAAAAAATGTGAAGAGTAATCAGGATTGTATTTTAAAGTAATTAAATTTCTATCAAAAAATAATTAAACCAATGTTTATTACATTACATTAATTTAATTAAAGAGGTGGTTTAAGATATTAATTTTTAATGACAAAAAATATTATATAAAATAAAATAACATGTAAATAAATATATATGATTGTTTATTTTACGTAATATGTAATCCGATCTAGGGTCGGGATCAACGTTAATAGCTATGAGACATTGAAGAATATGAGAAGGTATTTTACGTGTCATATTGAATTCCTACTTATAGTTTTTAAAGGCGAAAATCAAATTTCGTTGAGCTCTCCGGAGCCGCCTTAAGATCTTTGATAAAATAAAATATATTAAAATAGTTACCTACCACCGCATCTAGCATCCAGATAATAAAGTCAAGTTTTGGCTTTCTTAAAATGTTCGTTTCGATTCACACATTCGTGTTTTAATCCTTTTACAACATTTCTGTGAAATTGTTTGTCAGAACATCGTTATGGTTACTAATAGAGGACATTATTTTTAATTTATAGTTATGTGAGATATATGAAATGCGTTCCTTTATCGGAAGCGGTTTTATTGATCCACGATTTATACTGTTACAAATCACTACTAATTCGTTTTCTGAAATAAATCTTGGTTGACAATTTATTTTAATTTACCATGTTTAGGGCAAATTATTGTCATATTTAAAATGACGTGCAATCAACTTCCTATTTAGTTTGGAGTATCAATACAATTATTAGGCAAATTATTTTTTTTATCCATGCCGTTAAATACTAGTTGTAAATTATTGTAAATACAAGAGCTAAATTTACAGGTCAAGATAGTATAACTTCTACTGCTTGATACTGTAATGTGCTTACGCTTTTCGCCACGATTACCTTAACAGAATAATTGGTTAAACAATTATTAAAGCGTAAACGTGATGTCGACTTAAAGCATAAACCCATTATTGATATTTAGTTTCATTTTTTGATTAATGTTTTGTTCATTCATTATTTAAGGTAACATCCTATATATATATTTTTATTAATTATGCCGCATATAATTACCAGGCCGTGCTTATTTA
>JAHWXV010746761.1:0-10048 GCA_024586415.1 Phrixothrix hirtus | reverse complement strand
ATATCGTTCATTTACATTTGATATAATAAATATTTGTTCAAACTTTAATCTGGTTTTGGCTCATGCAATTAAAATAAATAACTACACAAGGTACTGTTAGAATAATCCCTTGTAATATTTAGAAAGGTATTCGACCCTTTTAGTAAATTTACAGGAGGAAACCACCTTTACAATACACAATTTTATAAACAGTTTTAAATAATACGTTTGCTGCATTGTTAAAAATTAACGCACGCTATTCGATTAATTACTATTAATAGACTCAGAGCAATGCAGTAAACAGAGAGTACGTAGCCTGGTATTGAATGATTCACAGACAATTCTATCTTCGTAATATTTCCTGTTAAAGCTTTTCATCGCTATCTTCCCATTTCTAGCTTTTTGGCTAAGATAGTAGTTTTCCCAATTAAAGCTAGTGGCTCCCTTTCAATACTTTCAACGATTTCATGCAGTATAATTCTTCCCGAGTAACTGCCACGCAAAACATCTTTAGTTAATTGAGAATCCACTCCTCCCGCTAAGTTAGTCGACGCTAAATCTGCTTGGGAAGTTAGTATAAATCTTTGCAGCACTTAAATCCTGTTTGGCCCGTGGCAATATTTTGTTTCGCTAGATATTTTTTGTTCATTTATTTCTTTACATGATCACCCCAATGCAAATACAAAATGTACCTATATAAAAATACATATAAATAGAAAATTATCACAAATTCCCATGTATTTGATTGTTGTAGTTTGGGGTATTTCTATGTTGTTAATATGGAAGGTAAATATTATACATCTTATTTATTTTAATTCGCCATCTTTGGAGTGTAAGTAGAAATTTTTGCAGGCTTGAAGTATGGTATACATCCTTATTAGTAGCCAAAACAACTACATCATTAGCAAATGTATGTATTATGATACTTGGTGCTCTTGGAAGGTCCGACATATACAATAGGTACAGTAATGACCCTAAGATACTGTCTTAAAACTTCGGATTTGTAAGGGATTTTCGTTTAATAAGATATGATTCGACAAATTGTAAAATACTGACAAATGATTTTTTTTATAGAATGTCCCAAAAATAACAGGCATCACGAAAGCTGTGGAGACTATGACTTATAGAGTAAATTTTTTTTATAATTCTTTTCAAAAACGATTTTTAATTTTGAAAATTTAAATAATATAGTTTTCTCTAAATACTACTAATAAACGGAATTATTAATGAGCTATAATAAAAGTGTACTACTTTAATCTTTGTTTACGACGTATTTCTAGTAGCTTTGCCTATGAAAGTTCTTTGGTACTTTTATTTTTTGCCAATATCTATAAAGGCATTGATTTAAACTTATTTTTTATGCAGTTTTCATTACAAATAAAACATTTACATCCATTACAGCTAAAAACGTTTGAGTCGCGTAATACAATTGTTATCAATAATTTACTATACAACATTAAAAACTACATCTTCATTGTCCTATATTCCTAATTCTACCTATTATTCTTATTTAATGAAATTTGAACTTTGAAATAATAGATGCCATTGCCAACAATTCTGAAAATTTGGATGGTTCATAAAAATAAAATAATACAAACCTTTCAAAGCTGTTACAGAATTTCATTCTAGAATTGAAAATAATCTAGATATAAATATCTTTTGTATTTTGTTCTATGTGTATAGATAATTGGCCAATTTATGTCTAGATATTGTAATACTACAAAGATTGTACATATAAGTATTCTGCGTAATACACATAATTCAAGGTGTCCAAGTTTGTTCATGAAGATCAAATAATTTTATGTTAAATACCTAAAAGTTTGTGGTATGATGGTTTAAATAGCAGGATACTTTTAAGAAGCATTAATTTTAACGAAATAAATTTATTTAGAACATAGAACTTTTGGTCTTTTTAAAAAAATAGCAATGAACTAGATTTTCACGTTATATCTCAAAATAAAAAAGTACGAAGGCTACTTTCAAAAAATACTTGTTACTCACTTTTTTTATTGTAATTAAAAAGAATTGCACATATTTTAAGGTAGTTAAGTATTTAGACATACTACTAAAATAAATAACTGTGAAAGAAATGAGAATAAGAAAATTTAATCATTTATAGTTAATCTACAGGGTGTCCCAAAAACAATTGACACCACAAACTATTAGTACCTTATGACCTGTAGAACAAAATTTCTTCAAAAACGTATATTTTTCGAAATATTAACAATTTTAAAAATAAGTCGAACCCTGGAATGCGCGCCCGCCATGCCGGATAGTAATAACGATGCCCTTGATGTGTTATACTCATCGGCATATCTCGAATTATGGAGTATATTTGTTTCGAAAAATATTTATTACAGGAGATTAGGTTAAAAGGATTATGTGTTGCTTTAGAACAATATTTCTCAATTTCCGGTACACGAATCTACTAGGCAAGCGCAAAATTTAAAAATAATTTTTGCAAAGCAAAATAAATAAATAAATATTATATTTTCCAGTTGTTCTTTTTGTGTACAATTGTAATTTTTAGGGAGTAATATTTTGTTTTAGAATATCTTCATTGAACACATTACAAATTTTAAAACAAAATTAATTGAATTAATTTCATATCTGACATTTAGGATAAAACCATTTACAATCTTGTGTTTTAACAAATAATTTTGGTAACAAGTAATGAAACAATTAATATGTTTAAAAATTAAATATTAAAGTGTAACAGCTGACTTAAAATTGTTTTGTTATTTCAAAGAAAATAAACAATGCCAAAGAACTTGTATAGGTCACGTTACTACAAGCACGCTTAAAAAACATTGAGTGTTTTAATAAGCATATTAAATTACAGTAGTATGGTTTTGGAATCGTTCAATTCATAATTGCTTTTATTCAGTAGACAGGAAATTATATCATGTTTGAAAAAAATTAAAAGTAAATTGTACTCTACAGGTCATAAGGTACCCACAGTTTGGGTGGTATCACTTATTTTTGGGGCACCCTGTATATTTAATGCGAAAAACTTTGGTTAAAATTGTTTTAGCTTTTTAAAATTGATATATTGAATGTTTCTTCAATATCATATTTTCTGTTACTCTGTATAAAACATACAGGTGCCTATATAAAAGTTTCAAATTTGAAATTTATAAATTGCATATAAGTGGTAGGCAACTACCATATGAACAAAAATGGAATTTGGAATCGATATAGTTGTGGCTGGTTTTTATCTGACTAACAAAGGAGCTGTTTGAAACACCTGTTTAAGTTTTGAAACAAAGTTTTATAACGCTTTAAACTGCGTAGTAAATGAAATTATTATTTCAGTTATTCTCAGACTATACAAGGTTAAAAACATTACAGCTTTCCTTCTCTTCTTAGTTGAGTTTCATAAAATACACTACCCAAATAAATAAGCGAAATACGTTTTTGAGATTGTAACTATTAAAAATATTAATACCATTAAAAATTGAACGCAAAAACTGCAGACTAAGGTCATTTTTATGATTTAAATCTATTCATGTTTTTAGACTAGTATCGCGCGTGTACTCTCCGATCACGAATACCGTATCCCATTTTTTTCTTAAGGCTTACGTCTTTTCTATATGATAACCTCGTCCTATAAGTGTTCGACAGGATTCATATCGATACTTAATACCGGCCATTGCATCAGTTGAATCTTGTACAGTTCTAAAAAAGTTATAGTATTTCTCACGTTGTGGTTTAGCGTTATCTTGCATAAAGATAAAATCGACATCAACATCATCGGTAACAGGAAGTATATTTTCCTGTTTTGTAAGATGATTGATTTGATTGTCGGTGCTAATTCTACTTAAACCATCACAGTCACACCAAATCTATTGACTTTCTAAACAATTTCAATATCATAGCATTCACTAAGATATTTGTATTCGCATACTGGACATCACAGCGGCTTAAACGAGACCAATATTCATAAGTGAAGAGTACGCGCTTCTATTATCGAACTAGCCAAAACGAAATTTGGTTTGTTTGTTTAAAAATCGGGCTCTTAATAAAGTCTTTTGGGTCTTAAGATTGATTTTCTTAAACTAGTTTTAACTGTTAGATTAGAAATTGTAAGAGCGTCTGAAATTCTAACGACATTGGTCATTCATTTGGAAACACCTGGTACATATATACACGTAATAATTATAAAATCCAATTGGTGAATTACCGATATCAGTTTTATACCAAAATCACAATGGTAAATTTGTAAATTGTATAATTTCATTTTATTAACAATTATTAGAATTCGAAAGTTCCAGGTTACATTTTATAAAACATAGGAGCATTTTTCTTAAAAATATTGATTCAGCTATTCCCGTGTAAACGCTAACAAGTCTAAAAATAAACGTTAACCTCTCTCGTCTTCCCCCTTCAATTTCAAGGTGAAAACACTTCGTTCACCAGTAGTAGAGATCGTAAAGCTAAAAAGTTAAGGCATATTCAAAGAATAAATTTGAAAAGTTACCCGTATGATGTATTAGGGGATCAAATTGATAGAAGTTTGATCTATTTCCGTCCAGAGCGAATTTTTAAAAAAAGGGGTCAATTTCAATTTCCTGTCGATTTGGAACCAAAGGGTTTAAATCCGACAAGGTTGTATGTTACTTACGATAAAGAGAATATCCGAAACAGCACGTCAGTTATCTTCAATTCCTCCGGAAAGTCAACGATCTTCAGATCACCAAGTAAGTGGTTTATCTGTTATTTAAACTCCGTCGATGTACACCCTCGTTAAGCAAACTCTGCTGGAACGAATTAGTCGATCACGTACAGATTCAGGACAGGTTCATTAATATCATAAATCAAAGACTAACATTTTTTTTTAAATTTTAATTGTTCATATTATTAAGGCCATTAGTGCAAATACTTTCTTTGTCAATTTAGAATAGTTTAGTTATTAATCACGCAAGGGTCCCTTCATTTAAATATAGAAATTATTATTTCCATTATTCCCTTCCAAGGAGACATGTAAACCGTTAATTGTAATTCACATTCACATCTTTAAGTATAGATATTATTTTTTTATATGTAGACCTGTAGTTATAATAACCCATACTTTCTTTCAGGAACTAGTTAATTTTTAAGTGAATCATCAGTTTAGATAGCCTGTCGGAATTTTACATGATCGAAGAGGGAACTCAGCGGCGTGCATAAAAAAGCTACCTTACTGTAAGTGCGTATTAATGCAATCTTCGATCTAAAGATTTGGAGATCGTTTTCTTTGTTTCACCGGCCTTTATAACAACTGAATTTTGGAATATTATCTTCCCATTATTGTTATAAACAAAGTGGCGCCCTTATTTACGACTATTTCACCAAGTTTTGAACACCTACTTAAAATTTTAATAACCACAGGGGGTAGGACGCAATTGGGAATGTTATAAAATTATTATGCCATGGATTAGAAAATCCTGAGTTGTTTCTGTATGTCTACGAAAGTTTGGAAAAACGAGGAGTTGGTCTTCAGTACTAGTTTTTCGTTTTCGTCTTCAAGGTTTTTTGCGATGTTGATCAACCATACTGCAGAAGAACGATTATAAAAGCTTATTGAAATGATGAAAGGATGTCTCATTTTACGTTTCATAGTAATAATTACATAACAATGTAACATTTACGTTTATTTGTTTCACATACTTTGATTTAGAAGATTATACAGGAGCTAGTCTGATTCTAGTTTTGGTTTTCTTTTTACATCATCAATTGTAGTTTAATAGTGTATTACATACCGAGGCAGAAAGTATCTCTTTTCTCTCAAGAGAGAAATGGTCCTTTCGTCGAGGTTTGTTTACTATTTGATTCACAATCATTCAAAATACCCTTCAAAAGTTGACATTCTTCATAAAATTAATAAGGATCATTCAATAATTGTTTGACAGTTGCTGTCATTGATATCGAGTGTGGTTGTAATATACTTTCGTGTATTATAACCACACTCGATTTTCCGGGTGGAAAGTAAGCACTTCCCAAGCGGTTGGAAACCAAATCAATAAACAATTGCTCTTTTTCGAACCTCTAAAAAAAACAATACATTACTATATGATTGTAAATAAAAAATAAACTATTTGAAAATAATATTTGTCAGCACTTTATAGCTAAGAAATGTAATAATTAATTATTTCTTCGCCAGATTCCTAATAAGTCTTTAGTTAATGAGTTACGGAGCTTTAAAAATGCGTCCCACTAAAAGTTTTCAGTGTATATTGCGACGATTGCTCAAGGGTAATTAACTAGGAAATCTTATTCTACATTATACAAGAACTTGGTGAAATTTAATGACTCCAAGGTTACAATTAATATATGGTGATAACAAAAATTTGATGAAAGTGAAATCCTGGTAGTCTATGATTTCGGTATCATATTTAACAACGATTTAAGTCATTTGAGCAACATTTTATAAGGGATTTCACAATCCCAGAAGGACAATGATCTATGCAATAACCATAATTGTAAGGTAACGTTTTCACGTCGATTACGTTTTGCCTATCTGAATTTTTCGCCGATGACACTTTCATTTTAAAAGCGAATTCTTAGTACACAAATAAACAGAAACAATATTCAAGCCACTTGGCTAATCCAAAAACATAATTTATTGTTTAAAATTTATAAATTCATTGTTTGAAACTTGTAAATGATTGTGCGTCAAATTTGTTTTATAATATGTGTGTTTATTTTAACTTAGATTTTCAAGTACTTACCAGTAAGTAATGGCTTAAGATATTTAAATTATGTATAACAGGAAATGTATGGTATATAAATATTGATTTGTATCTAGCAAATTCTATCGGTGCTCCTGGCAGGGCTACTTTTATTTCCAGTAGTAAATTTGCTGATGCATCATCAACGGCTTATCCATCTTTTGAAGATCTTTCACGATGAAGTTTTTCAACTTATGTTTATCACGTGAATAATTTAAAATTAGTGTCGCTTTTAATTACACTTTTTCCGATATTGTCTACCCTTAAGCGACTTTTTGAGTATTGATTAACAATTTTTGAAGAAATATTCTCACGACCTTCTGTGACGTTTCCCGTGAAACCGTAGTAATATCGCGAAACCCAATCTAATGGAATTCCTAGAATTCACGTGTATTCGCTATATTAGTAATTGCGGAAGTGTAATAATTAAGACTTCATTAAAGACAAAATAAACTTTAAGAATGTGTCAAACAAATACCGCGCGCGAGTGTATAGCTTTAATTTATTTTCAAACTAAAGAATTGCTTAAATAATATTTGGTCTATCGACAGCTCCACCAGACTGAGTCGATGAACCAATAACAAAATTGCATAACATGACAAAACAAATAAATCACCGTTTAGCGTTTGAAATTAATCGAGATTGTAATGATAACCGAAACAATTAGCATAACAGCAATCTCAGATAGTTCAAACATTAATTAATTAAAGAAAAGTAATTAAATAGTATTTCGCAACATTGCGTCATGTCATGCAATAATTTGTTTAAAGCAAATGTATTTGTTATCTGAATTGATTAGATAGGAGGCAGAGAAATCGTCAAATTCCATATTCTCTGAAGGAAGAACGAGAATATGGATTTAACTATAAATAATATGCTTTTGCGAAGCGTAAGACAGTCTTTGTGTGGGACTCCATGCGGGATATTTCGCTGCGCACGTCCATGCTAGACCGTAAAAGCTTTTCTGTAAATTTTACTGCGATCTTTGCGTGAAGTCTTGTGGACTCGTCAAAACTGTGAACATTCTGAATACCGTTCAAATTAATAATCCATTAAAAAGCGCCATATACCAGCGATCTAATTATATACATTCAGATTTTAGACCCCGTTCCGTCCCGAGTTGCTCTGTAACGAGGACAGACCGAAGTATAGAATAACATAACACCAGGAGTCGTCGTGACCGAGCGTCCCTAGCGTTACCCTAATCGAACCTGTTACTGAACCGATTTTGGGTCGACCACAAACAAGTTGCTCTGTACATGTTTGCGCCCGTCAGCGTCGTTGTGCATTGAGTTATACCGATAGCGGAGAAACAATTACGCTGTACTGAGATTACCTGTCACATACAATATCATGTCATCTACAGGCGAGTTGCTATGTAGCGACCTGCAAACAACGCTATGCTTAGCGACATTGAGTGGCAAGAAAGGTCGCAAGTACACGCTACCGCCGCCATATCGAATATCTGTCCCTGATTATTGCCTGTATAAATTACGTACACGGCGACCTCCACAGGCGACATGCCCGTGACTAGGTCTCGAGGTATACTGCCGACTTTAATGCTTAAATGTAACAGGAGTACAGAACTTGGCAAAGACAGAACATGTTGCGTCGATATATTGCAATGCCGTCACGATGATCCTAACAATTGACAGTCGCATAGAATACATACAAAAGCTGACTTTTCGTGCATTCACAACCGATTGCAAATAATTCATTTTGTTTGTTACGCTACCGGAATACCGTTTTAATTTTCATTTAATTCACGTACTTAAATGAACTGTTTTAATTTTTGTTTGTTATTAATACCATTATTTTTAATATCGCCAAAAATAAAAAGGATTGCTAAATAAATATCACCGAAGTTCGTTTCGTGACCGAAGTCAAAGCAACGTCATCTTAACAAATGACGTTCCCCGATAAATAATTATTTCACAGATATACCGACTGCAAAGCCAGACGAACAAAGCCACACGAGTCGCTCGGGGCATCCCAAAAGCAGTATCAGAACTCGACCATCACGACTGAGCTATCCCCCTACAAAATATAAATTCTTTATTTTCCCGGTGCACCTTTGATCGCAAATTGAAACGTCACACTTCCTCCGTTACCTGTCAGCGATTTGGAAGAATGAGAAGTTTTAGATAATCTACATTGTAGCATAGTACAAACATCGAAAAACTTGTAGTTTTAACTGTGTATGAAGAGAAACACTTTAATGTTTGTAAAATTAGAATCAAAACAATGCTGAATTGACCAATAAAACTCCAACTACTACTACTACTACTTTTTAGTGATAATTTGTTATTCGTTTATAATAGTACTTTTCAACTTTTTTCTACTTCAAAATAATAATTTTTCACAACCCATTAATATACAAGTACAATTAATAACAGCTATTAGCAAATACAGTTATATTTTTAAACCGCTTTTTGGTCGTTGATAAAATGGCGTCGTATATCTCTGAGTGTGGCCTACTCTTCTACAAAGCTTCAATTTTTTTCGGTGAAGATTTTCCTTGGTGGTTTGAACAAGTTATAGATATGAAACAATTTTTTTATTTGAAGCAATAAGTAATAAATGAACAACTTATTTTTTCCCGCTTCCTTCTCTCTTTTTACTTTCTCTTACCATCTATGAAATATAGGTAAGAGTGAAGTTATTATCTTCGTTCAACATTTTCGATGTCAAAATTTTAAAGGAAATGCACATCTTATTATCCCCTGAATCCGAAAATAATCTTTGTAAAAATTGGTCTCTGTGTGTGGCATGCGTGGGCGCTTACGTGGGTGCATGCGTGCGTGGGTATGTATGTGAGTGCGTGCACGCGAGCATGTGCGCGCGCGCGGAAACAGGATATCTCAAAAAGTAAAAGCGTTTATTTGTTTGTAGCCACCTGCACAAATAACCGCAACAATTTTATTAAAATCGTGCAACCGGAAGTGCCACTTTGCTTTTGCCATTTTTTGGTGTTTCGCGATTTGCTCAGAATTGGTAATAATAGCAATTATTAATTTACTATGTTTCTTAGACATTTTGCCACGGATTCTACTTCAGTAGCTATGCGGAAGAGTAGGGGGGGTATGGTGTAATCGGTGTAGGTATAAAGTTGTCAAGCCTAACACTTCACGACTGGTTTCTTCTCAGTTCGGACAACGTCAAAGTCGGCTTAAGTTAAAAGTAAAAAAAAGAAAGTACAGTAAAGAGCAAATAGGGTGCCAGTCGTTCACCATAAAAAAAAGAATCACAAAGAACACCGGAACGACAAGATGCTCTCTTATAATAAGTTTACTTACAATACGAACTCAGTCTCTGGTACAGTAAACCTAAGTAAACCTAAAGAAAAATCAATTAGGAAA
>JAHWXV010746742.1:0-11042 GCA_024586415.1 Phrixothrix hirtus | reverse complement strand
TAATCGCAATAAAATAGGAGAGTCAGGTGGAATATGCGATGTAACTCCTTCCACCTTAGAAACGAGCCCCATCTGGAAGGTGGTTGTCCTCTTGATTTTCGTCAGTCGGTCTTAACTTCTTCCTTGTTCTCAGGAATCGTAGTCCAAAGCGAGTTAAACAACTAGCAATTAGCATAACATAAATAATTATTAAAACAACACTTGAACTGTTAATGTTGTTTGGAGTTTCTTCCACAGGTGCAAATGAGTTCAGCTTTATTTCATCCCATCTTAGGGCTTTTAGATTAATTTGTAATTTTGAAATTAAACTTAAAGTTTGTTTTCCATCAATATTGGTTTCCCATATGATTCCTCGTGGTAGCTTAATTTGTGCCCATTAAAATATATTTAGCAATTATTTTCTTCACTAAGAAACACTCCTGTAGTATCTTGATTTGTTCGCTGTCGTTGCAGTTAACACTAAGCCTTTCTTCCTTTGGGAAAACAGCTAAATATTGATTTACCTCTGAGATAATTTCCACGTGATTATTTTTTACAATAAGCATAATGTATAAACAATTGTTAAAGTTCCCATTTTGTATAATTTGTTGCTCGCAAGTTGAGTTAAATATTGTTGTTAGTTCATTTGAACACTGATAAATTTTACTCTGAATACACATATCGGTCAGAGGCCTTATCCCATTTAATTTAGATTTTAAGGAATATTTTACACTGTATGGATTTCTGTTGATTCGGGCAGTAATAAATTTGTCTTATTGGATTAAAGGTTTAGTCTATCCCACAGTGATTAGTCTTACTCACATGGTAGTTCTTTATCATCTCTACGATTTCATCTTCGTTGCTTACATCCAATAATTTGCATGCGGTTCTAACCATGTTAATTTCCGCATTTTTAAGATATTTCTGAATTAATCTACTGAATTTATCGTATAGTTCATTTTAAAAGTATAAATGGCATTTGATTTTAGGGTTAACGTACTCTTTAACAAATTAAAACATTTCTTGTTAATAGTTATTTTTTGAAAATTGAATTTTTATTCGTTGTTTATCATTATTAATTTTCGATATAATCGGGTTCGCAGGGTTATGTTCTACTTCTGAAATTATAATTTGCATCTTGTCGATGTTAACAGGCGAATCTATAATTGGAATACCAGTTATAGGATCCTCTATATTTGTATGTACTGTCTGGTCATCTCAATCCTCTTCATTTATATCGTTATTAGGTTCAACAATTAACGATTGGTTAACATTTTTATCCTGGATACGATTTTCTAATTCTTTATTAAAATCCTCCATGTATTTGCTTAATGTATAATTCTTATCTATTTCATTGACGTTAAGTTCAAACTGCGATGGTCGAGGTTCTTAGATTTCCTTATCGCAGATGTAGACTGTAATTTGGATATTGCAAGTCTTGAAAACATGGCTTATCATATTCTTCACGTCTAGCCAAGATAACTTATTTCGTCCACACGCTAGTTTAGATAGTGTAATGTTATTTAATTTATTCGTCTTGCAACATTTCTTTACATTTAATGAAGCATAAAATACGTCTTGATTAGAAGGTTTGTGGAAGTAATTAACCTTTGTTATTAAATAAATAATAAATCTATTGTTTTCTTCTAAATACACTAGATTTTGCAATTGGGGGTTTTAATTTTTCAAAAGGTTTATAGTTTCGAAATTTTCCTTAAATTTCCTTGCTAGTCCTTGTGACATTTAAAAATATTTACCAACATAGTGAACAAGGTTAGATTCTAAGGGGAAAAATCAAATAAATCGCCCTAGATCTCTTTTATAAAATACGTTGGCTTTATTGATCGTTTATTTACTAAATAATTCCGATACTCGCCTAAATAAGTGTCTTCCTTATTATGTAATTAATTGTGTCGTATTTCGTCATTCTACTAAGCGCGTTTGCGTTTGTATTTAGTTTACCTTTTTTATAAATTATTTTATAATCAAATTCTTCTAATTTGAGCCTCCACCTTATTAGTTTTGAACTCGGTTATTTTATTGAGAGTACCCATTGAAACGGCCTATGATCGGTTATGATTTTGAATTGTCTTCCAAACAGATATGGTCTAAGATATTGCGTGTCCCACACTATAGCCAATAATTCCTTTTCAATAGTTGAGTAATTTTGTTCTGAGTCGTTCAAGGTTTTACCGGCATGTGCAACCTATCTCTATGTTACTGGAATCGCAAGTTAAGTTAAAGGGTTTACTGAAATCTGAGTATTGTAGTAGCGGTTCGCTAGTTAAAAGATTTTTGCACGTATTGAAACATTCAACATACTCGGGATCATTTATATTAATTTCGGCATCCTTTTTTAGACGTTTGGTTAAGGGTTTGGTTAGCTTGGCGAAGTTTTTTATGAACTATCGATAGTACCCCAAAAGCCCAGGGAATCCCTTAATTTGTTTCGTGGTTCTGGGTATAAGATATCTTTTTATGACCGAAATTTTATCAGAAATTAGTTTTATGCCTTCAGGTGTCACTATATGAACCAAATATGCGACCTCATTTTTTAGGAATTCAGATTTGTCCAGCTGAGCTTTAAAATTTGCCTTGAGGAGTTTCTAATACTAATTTTAAGCTTTGTACGTGTTCCTGTAAGCTGAATATAATATCATCGAAGTATACCAAATATTTTCATTTATTAGCCCTCTAAGGACATTATTAATTACCCTCTAGAATGTAGAGGGGGAATTTTTCAATCCCATGTGCATTCTTGTGAATTCCTAGTGCCTGTCTTTGGAATATCGCCTTTGCTCATTTCTATTTGATAAAATCCGGACGCTAGATCTAGCACCCTGAAATACTTACATCTTCCAAGTCTGTCTAACAGATCTGTTATATGAGGAACTTGATGGCCTGATGATTTTTTGATCTAGCATTTTTTGTATCTGGATATTGACTTCCTGTCTGTGAACCTCGTGAAATCGATACGATTTTGAATAGACCAGGATTTCATCTTTAATTTTAATTGCATGTTTGATTTCATTAGTCAATGTCAATGGTTCGTTTTCTAAATGAAATACATGTGAATATTCTCTGATTAATTTTTGCATAGCGAAAATTTCTTCCGGGTTTATGTGATCGGTTCTGATTTTTGACATGTCACATTTTATTTTTTCGATATTAAAGGAATTATAATCGCGGCCGTCATAATAAGTAAAATCCTCAACATTTTTTACTTTTATATGTTCACTGAATTTAATTAAAATAGTCGAGTCCGTGGGGTTTACCACAGTACATGCAGCATGATAGTTTCTAGTTATCGTTACGCATTCTGGACTAAAAACATTTCTTGTTTCTATTTCTGGTATTATTATATTACAGTTTTCTATTCCTACTGGTACTTTAATAATCTTTTCCTTCTGGGGTTCTAACTTAATCTTATTATTTAAAGAAATATTACTAACATTAACGTTTCCATTTAACTGAAACTGGATTTTTATTCTAGAATTAGGGGTAATTAGTAAATCGTTATTTGTGCCAATTATAATCTTTAAAAGTTTTAAATTATCTATCCCTAGTAATATATCAAAATTATTGTGGAAATTAAATAAATGATATTTTAATTTATGACCCTTGCCAAGTTTGAATATGTTTGAAATTGGCATTAGTGTGCTTTCGTTTTCGATTGAAGCACTATGCGCTATCGTAATTTTGAACGGGTCATTAGCAATTGAACTTTTAAAATATTGGTAAGCAACTTTGGGTCTTACGAATGATCGCATGCTACTGGTATCTATAAGGACTTTTAAATTATGCTCAGCTAAAATTATCTAGGGTAATGTTTTGGAATTATTCGTAAGGTTCATTAATTTGAACGAGTTATCTGTTCCGAGGCTGTGTTGCCTAAAAAATTATCGTCTGGCCGATTATCACAATCATTCCCATTTAACGTGATTGCATCAACTTAAATCGTGAAAAGTTCATTGCCTGTCATCAATATTAAACGTTGCTTCCGAAATAAGGTTAGGTTTGTTGCTTTTACTAAAATTCTGAAATTTATTCGACGTTCGAGGTCGTGATTGACTTTGGAAGGTATTTCGAGTCGAAATACTCATAGGGGTTGGCTTGTAGAATTTCTGATTTTGTGTAGGAGTTCTATTCTGACTCAAAGGTTTGCTAAATTGATTAGTAGCGTTAAAATTTGTAGGTGTTAGCTTATGATAGGCTGGGGGATTAGAATTTCTAAATGTTAAGTTATTATAGAATTTTTTATTGGGTATGCCTTTGTTCTGTTGCCATGGTTTACTAAAGGATTGACTGATTGAATTATGCGTATTAGTTTTGTTTTGATAATTTGTTTTATTTTTGTTTTCAAATTGGAAATCATTTGCATATTAAGTGCTGAGTTTAAATCAGCTTGGTTCTTTGCCATCATAAGTTGATCTATTGGCTATCTTAAACCTCTTAAAAGTATTCTCAAAGCTAAATTCCTAAAATAAGTGGATAGTACTAAATTTTCGTTAGGTTGACTTCGCGTACTCATAACGGAAATTTGTAAATTTAAGGAATGTTGTACCTTGTAAAAGAAATCAAAAACACATTCGTTCTAACCTTGCCTTAATTCTGCCATTTCGATATTTAATGTGTACAAATCTCTTTTGCCCGCGTAAGTGTTAACCAATGCATTTTTTTAATGTTGACCAATTATCAATTCTACAACCGGATATGTTTACGGCAGCTTCGCCTTTAATTTTCGATAATATAGTGGACATTAAATATTCATTTAGAAAGTCCGTTATATCTACTGAATTATAAAACTTTCTGACTAGTTTTTCGGCAATTTCTAAAACTCGTGGTAAGAGTTCTCGCTGCCACAAAAATCAGGGATCATGTCAAGACATTCTTTCTTGAGCACGGGTAAAGCAATTTTTGTTTGCTTTGAAATATTTAATATAGGTTTTCTAATTAAATTGGAATTGTATTTATAATTACTAGTGTTCTGCGTGGTTTCACAATCTGAATTGCTTAGATTACTAATAAATGGGTTAAGACCGCTAACAGATATAAATGTACTCACAGCAAAATCAACGTGATCAGGCTGGAGTCCATTGATTAGCTCTGTAGCAACTGAAACTTCTTTGTGACTTCAGGATTTACGAACGTCGTCCGGGCGGTGTTTTCTATGTAGGACCGCTGAATTTATTGCACTAACTTTTATGCAACTCAAAAATATTAATTGTTATTTTGATTTGGGGTGGATTCTTTTCAGATCGGCTTTAATTATGTGCTTTAATTAAAGGAACCAATCCATTACCGACTGCGCCACTTAAATAACTCCGCTTCGACGTTATATATAAAAAAAAACTTTGCAACTAAAAGGTTCTTACCTAGTTACAATATCATATTTCAAACGATTCTGTAACAATTTTGTCTTAAAACACAATGACAGTGACTAATATAACATTTGTTAGATAAGATAAGAAGTTCTGTATAATTGTAATAAAATAGGAAAGTTAGACGGAATACGCGATGTAACTTATATATATTAAATTTTTATTACTATAAATAATTAGTAGAATTTGTTTCTAATAGAAATAAGAACAGGACTATTTATTATATTTCTTTATATATTTATAGTAGTAAAAATTTAAAATATACAATTACAAATTACTTTCTACACAACCGAAGTGTTTAAACCATATGTGATTGGTAACAGGATAATCGGTCAATAAGGTATGAAAAAAATCTACTTTAGCATTTACCAATATTTCCTTATATATTTATAACTTCGTCAAGAGATTACAACAGGAAATAACTATAATAACACTTAAAACTAATAACAAATAAACAATTCAAGATTAACATAATTAAATTAGAAGTATAAATGACAAATTTGAAACTTCAAACTTCAAAAATAAAATCAAAATTTTGATGTATATATAATTTATTTAAAGTAGTTCTTTTTATCGGCATTAAATTTATTATGTTTAAAGTGATAATTTTTTTGGCAGAACAACTATAAATAGCTAGGCAATGGCGTTTCTTTTTTATTTATGACAAATTATTAAATATATTGTATTTTGAAACATATAAATTTAGTATCAGGATAGACAATTCTCTTGAGATAAGAGTTTGGGTGACATGAGGTATCCTGTATGTTACTAAAGTAAGTCAAGGCACGATCGGCGGATAATACAGAGCTTGTCAAAATAGAAGATTTTGTGGATGACATGTGATGTCATGTACATTCATCAAGCGAAGGCGAGGGACAGTCGGCAAAAAGTACAGAGCGCTCATGGAGATAAAAATTTATTAGTAAACTGTCACAGCACTTGAAAAAATTATCTTATCTAGCTGTTTTGAAGAAGGAACCGCCACCAGAATCAGTTATTCTTTCATGCTTTGAAGGACGCCAATGAAGCTGCCATCCAGATAAATAACTCGGTAAACTTTTAAACTTTTACATAGTATAGTATCTTTCAGTGACAGTGGAATTGTTTATTTAATTTAAGAAAATCAGTTTGTTTCATGTCTGCTTTCCTTTTACGTAGTATATTGCTTAAAAGCGCTGTAGTAGAACCGCATTAATTGCTTATTAATTGCAGTTTGTATACTGTAATACTATACATTTCAAACTAGAATTATTCTACATTAATTTATATCTGAAGACAACAAATCACTTTGGGATCTTTTCATATTTTACGGACAACAAATAAACGCTTTTCCTTCTGTCACCGACTTTGTGTTGTGTGCAACTTATTATTAAAGCCTTTTAGGTCTTTCTATCGTAGCGGAAACTCTAAAAAAACTCAACTATTCGACCTCTTAGCTATGTGACGTCGATTTCTTGTACTAACCCACCTCATAAATGAGGACTTATGCTCTAAAGGTATATCAACTTCCACGGTACTTCAAACGCTTAACTACGTCCATTAGCAAAACAAATCACATAGGATAGAACACTTTTTAGAAAAAATTGAAATTATCCACATTTTGATAACTACCAGAAAATATATATACACATGAATTACGTCTAGACGAAGTATAATTTTTACTACGTGTCGTAAAGGACATAAAATGTTGTTTCAATATCAAATTACTACAGGTATTTGTTTATTTGGTGTAAATGTTACCTTTTATCAATTAGATTCAATGAGATATATTTTATACGTTCGAATTTTACGCAGCTAAATAATAATGTAAGTGCTTGAAATTTAGTTTATAGAAATGTAATTAGTAACAAATTATCAATTTATATTGCAATTAATAATACAATAAATAAAAAGCGAGGTCAATAATTACTAAGAGCAATTCCGATAACTCAAGTTATTGATAAAACAAACTTACCAAAAGGCAACATCAAAACTACTTTCACTTATAGCTTACAGGTTCTCACCCCTTTCACCAAATTAATAAGTTCTATGTGATATACTCACTCTCTTAATAAATTTGTTTTTTTTAAAATTAGCCTTAAAACAAGTTTGCATAACTACAACTTCACTAATAAAAACATAAAAACATTTAAGATTATAGTTAATAGTCTTCCATGATAACAAATGAACAACTCATTTATTATTATTTTATACTAATTAAATATTGTTGTATAAGATAAATCACTAGAATTTTCTTATATAAACAATGCAAATGTAGAAAAAATCGTTTATGTAATTCAAGCGCAAACTGATATTGTGATTCTTGATAGCTTGCCGCGTCACGCGTCAATTTGAGTGGCTCGAGTGACAATGTGGTACTTTGCGCTCATAAAACACAAATAACTATTTACACACAGATATAACAAAGCTTTTCGCCTATTTAGTAAAATATTTAAGCTTGCCTAACAATAAAAACCAAATAATTAAACAAATTTGTGCTTAAATGTGTTAACTATTAACTAAAATATTATAATAATATATTCAGTTTTTGGAAACAAACATTTGTTAAAAGTTATAGACATTTATGAGAATTAAAACAGACGGGAGGCTTTCTTTTTTGTAATAATTTACGCAACCTTTAGGTCTACAGAAAATTTATTGCCGAGAAAATAAGTTCATACACTGAAAACAAACACGTGTATATACTACGCCTAAATGAAATAACAATTTAGTTTTAATTAAGGTAAAAGGTAAAGATAGCTTTGCTATTTTTAAATTATACTACGTCCATACTAATCAAAACTTAATTTACATATTACTTGTTTAATAAACATTACAATGGTTTTAAGCGAAATATATTTAAAGCAAAAGTTACACAGTAGTTTTACAATATAGAGGTTTATGTTTACTTAACATTTATAATAAATATATTGTAAACTAAAGTACATATTAGTTACCTAGTTTAAACGAAATTTGTTTTCATATACAAAAACAGTACTTATGTTAATAAGTGGTATACCACAAACATTTTTAAGTGACAGATAAATATTTAGTAGTAGTAATAAAATTCAATTTACATGTGTGAGATGTCTATAATATACTAAATAATTAGAGTTTGTGTTTCATTTCAAAAACGTAACATTCTAATGTAGTTGATGTCAAGCCATTACATAGCGTCTTCTTTATTGTGCGCAAGCAACGTGAAAGCAAGTAGTTTCCGCCGGCCTACAACATCCCCTATCCGCTGGAGGCCGAAAGAAACCCCTGCCTTTACATCACAAACATTTTCTTTGTCTTCTTTTAGTTTCTGCTCCCCATGTGAGTTTTGCTATAAAATTCTAATATATAATTTAGCATTTTGTTTATATTTTAAGTAAATGGAAGGAGGAAATACTTTAATATGTATTTTAGAACTTATAATAGGTACAGTAAAATATTTAATACTTCTAACTAGATTTTGCTTTTAATTTAATTGTTTATATACAAATGTTAAAAACCACATGTTTCTGTTATCTTAAAATGTGCCTTACTTGAATTTGGTGGTTAGTACGTTTGTTTAACATATTAATGAGGTTATATACTTTCAACGAAATTGTATAGTTAGAGTTAGGTTTATTTTTTGGAGTAACGTGTTTCACAAATTTCTAACCACTTATAAAATGTATATTGGTAATGAGTATAATCTAATTACTATTTAGTATAATTTAAAGTATTCATTATTATCATAATAATATGTTACACGGATTATCATAGATTGTGATCAGAAGTGTTATTTTGAAGGCTATTCCTTACTGTATGTATACTCAGAATTAATCACAGGAGTTGCATAAATCTGGCCTAGACTTTATTTTTGCATTTCAGGAAACAAAGCATTGTCATAGCTAGACAATTTCCGTTCTCACTTATAAGTATCATACCTTTCTTATGTTATGGCTAAATACAAACTATGTGATTCACTTAAAATCACATTAAAAATCACCTCATGTTTTAAACTTGACATTGGGGATCTTGTGGATGAATACTTTTTTAATATATTATCTAATAAATTAGAATTAAACGGAACTAGTTATTCAAGCTTTTGAGATATACCAACTTTAAACATACTAAATATAATATATATATAATATATATCATTTTCATTTGTATATTACTTAAACCGATAACTTCTATGAGCTTTAATTGTGAAATTATCTTCAATAATTATAAAACTATTGTTCTACACCAGGGTGCACGAAATAATAAAACATCAATAAAAGCGCCATTATGACGTTTGTTCTATTGGTTTGTTTATACTTGACGTAAACTCAAAGAAAGTGGATTACCCAGCACTTTATAGCGGCTCAGGTCAATATTATCATATTATACTCGCCACTGGAATTTTATTCTACCCGAAATGGCTCAGATCTTATTTGCAATTTTTTACCTGACAAATATCACACCAAAATGACTCTTGTGACTTTGCGTTTTTATCTGCTCAAAGGATTTGCTATTTGAATGAATAGTTTGGTTCACCTATCTAGAATTATATTAAGTAATTCAGAGAATGATAACCTACCGGACATTAACAAATGATAATATTAATACTTTACGTTTCTTACGTAAGGCATAGCAATTATTTTAAAATGAAATGTACCTACTGTAGATATGGAGAAGTATAAACTTAAAATTTTCTAAAAAAATTGTTAACTTAACAATACATCTGCAGCGCGAATAAATACATGGTTAAAATTTAAAAAAGGGCGTTTGTAACAGAGTAACTTTCAGTTTTGCATTTAAATTGTAGTATAAAGAAGTATCTTAAAAGTTCATTCAATATTGATATTTGGAGTAGTCCATTTTGCTCACATAAGCAGTTCGCATTAAAATTATGGGTAAATAGCACAATCTGAATTATTTAATAATTTTTAACAAATAAATATAACAATATGCTTCACTCTGAATATCATTTTTTATATCTAACATTAGAATGAAGTAGATTCAAAATTACGAAAGTTAAGATTGATGATAAACATACCGAAAATTTTAGGCAGACGTATTACAAGCACAACGCCGTAAAAAAACCAAAGCGAAAATTAAACAGTCAAAATATATTCTTATAACGTGTGATTGTTGAAATTTTCAATTAGGTTAGGTTATGGCTTTTTGATGGATACTTTAAACAAGGCTATGAAAATAGACTTATGAATGGTTATATAAACGATAACACTTTAGGGTAACTTATAGGTATACGAAGGCAAATTTTTATTTAATCTACCTTGCCAATTGAAAATAAGCGATATAATTTTTTAATATCGCTGTGTCATAAATGAAATTTTGGGCAAAATATGTCGATAGGGGTTGATCCAAAATCAGGACGATCTGTTGAAGCAAGGTTTGCTGAAATAACCATGAAAATTGAATACCTGATGTTGTGCGATTGGCGAATGAAAGGGTCCGTCATTGTTACGGCTGTTGAGATATCCGAAACTACAGTTTTAAGAAAATCGCATGTTGATGTAGACAAGGTTTGCATGTTGGATTCCCAGACTACTTACACCAAACAAACACTTACGGCAAAAAGAAATTTGTCAAGGAAATTTAAACGTTCTGGAAGGCGATAAAAACGTTTTTCGCGAATTGTTATTTGTGATGAGACTTGAGATTATCACTTAAATCCTCCCACAAATCGAGAGTCCATGTAATGAGTTTACAGTGGTTTTCGAC
>JAHWXV010746732.1:0-10151 GCA_024586415.1 Phrixothrix hirtus | reverse complement strand
GTATTAGAAATTTCCACAATCGTCATGTTTGGGCCGAAGAAAACCCACATGCAATTTTGGAATCTAATCATCAAGAGCAATTTTGGGTAAATTTTTGGGCGGAATTGTCGAAAATTTCTTAATTGGATCTTTTTTTCTATCGGAAAGATTCAACGGCCATACTTATCGTCAGTTTCTGGAGGAGAATTTGTCGATATTGCTTGAAGAAGTGCCCATTTTGATTATAAGAAGGATGTGGTTCATGCATGATGGCGCACCAGCGCATTTTAGTTTAGAAGCAAGAGAATATTTAGATCGTGCATTTTATGACCGCTGGATAGGTCGTGGTGGACCCCAAGCTTGGTCCCCGAGGTCCCCAGATTTAAATAGTTTGGACTTTTTCCTATGAGGGCATCTTAAAACTCTGCTTTATACCACTCCAGTTAACACTGTAGAAGAACTAAGGAATCGCATGAGAGCTTCTTGTGACGTGATAAGGAATACTCCAGACATTCTTGAACGAGAGAGGGCTAATATGCGACGCAGAGTTGAAGCATGCATCCTTGGAGATGGAGGGCATTTCCAGCATCTTATTTAGTTTTTATGTGTTTGTTTTGTTTTACAGAATCTTTATTAATCTGTTAACAGTTAATTAAATTTATTTATTTTCACTTATTGACAGTTGTTGTTCTTTATTTTTTTACCGAGGACTATTTGAAGATACGAAAAAAAGTAAAGAGGCCTTTTTTATTAAAAAATGGTATATCATTCATAAAATAATTTTTGTTTTTAAAAAAAGCAGTAGTGTACCATTCTTCCTAATCAAAATATTCAAGGTAAAATTAATTTGGACGCCACTGGTTAAAATTGAACATATGTTAGGACCAAAAAAGATGTATTTCTACATATACTTTACACCCCTATAGTTTTATAAAAATATCTGATGTAGGTGCGGAGTTATTAAAAAAAATATTTAAAAAAAATTAATTTATCACTCAATATATCAAAAATAAAGCGAAAACGGACCTATTTTTATATGAACTTTTTGTCTTAAAATCATGCACAGATGAGTCCCCTAGAATATTGGCATTCAATTATGTAACACACTGTACAGTAGGAATAGCATAATATGCTATTTACCATATTAAATAAATCCTTGAGTAGCTTAGTCAACTACTTGTAAAAGAGACGCTTTATTAAATTTGTCTGTTATTATCTTCTTCCTTCCTAAAATAAGTAGAAGATCGAACAAATTAACAAGAGCATAATGAAGGTAACTTCGAATGCTCCATGCAGTTTTGCCTGTTAAACATATTTAAGATCCGAATGTGTAGTGATACAAATTCTGATGCCGCATGATGAACGGTTATTAAATTGCTTTAAAAACCCATTCTGTAACGACCCCACGATACAAATACTCCTGAAAGAGTCTCTAGCCAGCCAAAATGAAGGTTTTCCTTTCATATGTAAGTTAAACACCATTCAACTCCGTTACAAATTGGTGCCCAATATTAAAAAACAGTTTAATCTGTATGTAATACAGTTAATAAAATTTAGAGCTCCTAAAAATCTAATACTTCAATTTTAGTTATAATAGCCATTTCTACAAAAATTCCTCCCTAGCAATTAATGAAAAGAAGTACTGTACTATTTATTAGTTTCTAAAAAAAACCAATGCACTTCTACAGAAAACATGCTTATCATATTAACATTCTTTGATGGAGACCGAATTAATTATAGTTAGCGAATAACCCTCATTCAACGTTTTTGATTTTATCATTTTCAACTACTTTTATTAAGAAAATGTCGTTATTCTTTCTATTCTAAGTATCAAGATCTTTATTAATTCGTTTATTTTTAATTGTTGGGCGCCAATTTGTAACAAGTAAAAATTTAATTAAACATGTTTAAAAGGCGAGACTAATTAGTGAAATGTGAATGGGCGACCTACTCGCACCTTCCATTTAGGTCGGCTAAAGACTATTTGTGGGTATTTCTATCGTGGGTTCGTTACAGTATGGGACTTTAAAGTCATCTCGCGAATCCCACAGTGCTATATGATAATGGGTCGCCAGAATTTGTCCCTAAAAATTCAAACCTTAAATATATTTAATAGGCAAGACTGGAGCATTTGGATTTATGTTTATTATGTTGTGGTGGGTCGATACTGTACCTATTTTAGGAAGAAAACTGTAATATACTCAGTGACATAGAAATTGCAACACCAAGAAGGAGTAGGAATTTTTTAATTAAAGTTGGAAGATCTGTTGGGCTGACATTAAGTGATAAATTGATTAACTTTTGAGATCATGTGGTAATGTGATAATATCAAATTTGACAGTTGTTATAATTTTTTGCTAACTTTCGGTTTGTGTTTTTCGTACGATTTGTTTCTTCTTTTTCATTGTTAATTAACATTACTTTAGTTGTTGTTCTTTTGTTAACGTGTTTTGTTTGTTTGATCATGCTTAGAGTACAGCAACGAGGATATTACCGTCAATTAAACGAATTTAACGGATGTAGAATTATTGGTTTGCGCGAAGCTGGTTTTTCATTTGGGGAAATTGCTAACCGTGTAAATCGAATTTGGTCTACTGTAATGCGAGTGTATCGTGCATAGTTTGAAGATGGTCAGGAAAATCGTAAAAGAGGAACTGGGGCTAAAAGAAGAACGAATGAGCGTCAAGATGGTCGCTTAAGACAACTGGCATTTAAAGAACGATTTTCTTCTACTCGGGCAGTTTGTGACCGATGGTTTGGTGAAGAAGGTCGCGCTGTAACCCTTAGAACAGTTTATCGCCGAATCCGAAGTTTTGGGTTAACATCATATCGTCCGCAACTTGTGCTTCCTTTGACTGCAGAACATTGTCAACGACGATTACAGTGGTGTAATGAACAATCTCATTGGAATCTTTAATGGCGATACACTATTATACATGGTTTTAGTTATAGTTATAGAAATATTGTAACATTAAATTAGAAACAGAATTTTATATAGAGATAAAATAATTTGTCACTAAAAGGAATATTATAGAAAAAAAACTAAATTAACCTGTAATGTGACCATTCCGCGACTGCCTTAAGGGTGGGGAGATAGATTCCAATTACCAAATTTTCAATATGAAAAGAAGCATCCAGAAATGCTTAGCAGTAACTATTCTGTTACTCAACTCTTTTTTTACGGGAATATTGGGGACGTCATGCTGACCCATAATTTTTACTCTTTTCTATCTGTGAATGATACTGACTTATTCGTGGTAGAAATTAGTATGCAACGTTGTACATAAATGTGTTATTAGATGTTTAGGAAGAAATTCTAGTTCTCGAAAACACGGGTAACACCAGTCGTTTCCCCTTATAACATAGGAGTTAATTATACAGGACCTTTACTTATTAAGGATAGGAAAGGTATATTTGCAAATGCTCTTCAAATGAAGTTGGTGAAGGAACTAATGAAAGAAGCATTCTTGCTAGCTTTTAAACAATTTGTATCCGGGGGAGGGAAACCTTTAAATATGTGCACAAATGGTGTACAAACAAACTTGGAAAATTACGTAATTCTTTACAGAATAAATGAACTTCTATTACATAGTTGCAAATCAAAATATAGATTAGTGTTTTATACCGAGTACGTCATCAAATGTTAGTGATATATGAGAGGCCCGGGTGAAATCTTGTAGGACACGCTTAAAAAGATGTGCTTTACTTACGAAGATTTGTCTACTGTTTTGATAGAAATAGAATCTATCCTAGATTCCGGTCATCTTTCTCCTGTTTCTTCAGAACGACATAATTTAGCCGCGCTCACTCCCTTACATTTTCTAATCTGCAAAATTCCGACTATCATACTTAAATATCATTTACTTGATGTGAAGGAATTCAAATTATCTGATCTTCAACGTTTGAAACAGCTACAACTACATTTTTGGTGGATATGATCTCTTGACTACATTAATGAACTTCAAATGCGTACTAAATGGCAGACGCAAAATAATTTTCTTCAGCCTGGTATCCTTGTAATATTGAAGGAAGAGAACGGCCATTAAGGAAAGTTATCTCTATTCAACCTGGTCCGGATAACGTAACAAGTGTAGCTATCATCCAGAACGACAAGAGGTGTAGTAAAACATCCTTTTACCCGAATATCTTCACCTCCTTTGGATCTTTGTGAAGACGATGAAACTCATCAAGGTACAATCAAGGGTTCAAATCAGTCAAGGTGTTTAATAATTTAGTATTGGCCAACTTTAATTGAGATTGTGATTTAACAAATTTTTGGTTTCCGCATTAATAATATTTGTGATTGAAGGATAGCCCTTTAAAGTGGGGAACGTGTTAAGACAATTACACAAAAATGTTGTTATTTATAGCTATTATTAAAAAGATAAACATAGATAAATGTCATCAAAAGGCAGAGTATTGTTTGTTATAAACGAAGATTAACATAAACAGTATTTAACAACATGTCATACCAACATATGTAAGAATGCGTCAAAAGTAGTGAATAAATATGACGATTCTTGACTTAGGCTGAGATATTTCATCATTTTCATCGTTTTATAATTCCTCTCTTTTATTTTCATTGCGTTGTGGTCTACAGAGGGGGGGAGGGTAGGAGGACTTAATGAAACTAAAGCAGCTTAATATTCATCTTTTTTGTTCTTTGAGAATATAGAATTAAACTTAATCTAACCCGTAAGAATTTATAATAATTATTAAAAGTACTTGCCAGCAATTAGGATCTAGCTTTCAAACGACAAAGATTTCCTACATGATTTATATGCTTTTCGCCGTTGATTTTTTGATAATTTATAACTAACTGTTTCTGTATGGGCGCTTGCCTTTTATTTCTTCTATGTTAGATTCCTTGAGTCACGAAATAGAAATTGCAACACCAAGAAGCGGTTACAATTTCCCGATAAAATTTGGTACGAATATTCACCTATGTTATAGTAATAAATGATCAAAATTTGAGAGGAAAATCTTTATTAGTTAAACAAAATTTTATATTAATATTAATGTTAATAATGTGTAGTGCGGCCTCCTTAATTTACACATTTATTTATACGCCGGGGCATTGATTGAATAAGGTGGATTATATCGTCTTTGGATATTGCCTTCCATGCAAGTTGCACCTCATGTCTCAAGGCCTCCAAAGTCAAAGGAGCACCCTGCAAATTTGGCAACCTTCTACCCATTATGTCCCAATGGTTTCATGGTAGAAAGGTCTGGAGATCTTGGAGGCCAGGGCGAAATGAATCTGGGCTTGCCCAAAGAAGTTCAAGGAAAACCTTGCTACATGTGGACGTTATTATCTTGCTGGAATAATGGGTCTTCGAGCTCTTGTAAGAATGGTAGAAAATGTCTTCCAGTGTTGCAATATCATATTGCCTCGAATGAACACCAAGGGAGACATGCTGCCATAAGTAATCGCACCCCAAACAATAACAACCACAGTGCGGTGTACGTGCCTTTCAACTGTAAATCAAAGATTCTGGCATTCACTCCATCTTCTTATGACTGTCATACGAACGTCGTGCATTTCTTAACAAAATCTAGATTTATTACTAAAGACAACACGAAGGCATTCAAGATTCCAATGAGATTGTTCATTGCACTATTGTAACCGCTGCTGACAATGTTCTGCAGTCAAAAGAAGTACAAGTTTCCGACGATATGATGTTAACCCAAATTCAGCGACCTTCTCCACCAAACCATTGGTAACCAACTACCCGAGTAGAGGTAAATCGTTATCTAAATGTCAGTTGTATTAATCGGCGATCTTGACGGTCATTCGTTCTTCTTGAAGCCCCGGTTGCTTTTTTACGATGTTCCTGGCCATCTTCAAACCATTCACGATACACTAGCATTAGAGTATATTGATTTCGATTTACACGGTTAGAAATTTCCCTAAATGAAAAACCAGTTTCGCGCAAACCAATAATTCGATCTCTGTCTAATTCGTTTAATTGACGGTAATATTCTCGTTACCGTACTCTAGGTATGATCAAACAAACAAAACACGTTAACGATAGAACAACAACCAACATAATGTTAATTAACAATGAAAAAAACAGCAAATCGTACGAAAAACACAGACCGAAAAAATTAGCAAAAAATTATAACAACTGTCAAATGTGACGTTATTACATTACCACTTGATCTAAAAAATTAATCAATTATTACTTAATATCAGCCCCAGCAGATCTACTAACTTTGATTAAGAAATTCCTCCTCCTTCTTGGGATTGCAATTTCTATGTCACTGAGTATATATTCTCTTAACTTTCTACTACGAGCGTAGTTCAATAAGTCAGGTAAAACTGAAGCAAATAGTTGTATTTTCGGTGTAAAAACATTTTATTTTTCAATATAGTCTCCTCCAACTCAATAATCTTATTATAACAATATTTAAGAGGTTTAGCGCCTTCAGTAAAATAATATTTATTATAGTCTGTAAAATATGGGTCTACTTCGGTTAAAAATTTCTTACCAGAAAGTCAGGTTTTCATGTTTGGGGATAATAGTCAGAAGTAGCCAAGTCGGGTGAATATGTGACATGTGGAAGCTTTTCTAAATGCAAATCATGTATTATTGTGGTTTCATTGACTAAAGAGTGTGTTGGTGCGTTATCGTGGAGAAGCAAAATTTTTTCTCCGCAATATGTGGCCGGTATTCTTTGACTTTGTCATTCAACTGGTCTAGCACCGATGAATAATACTCTCCTGTTATTGTGCTACCTTTGAAGATAGTCAACAAAAATTTTTCCATAAGCATACCAAGAAATAGTCACCATGTTTTTGTCAGCCAATGCCACCACTTTTGCCTCTGTAGGTGCCCTTGAACCAGCTTCTACCTATTGCTTCTATTTATCTATGGTTTTCGGAGTATAATAGTGTTCCAAGTCTCATCCACAATAATAAATCGATACAAAAATTCAGACGGATTACGCTTAAACAGTTTCAAGTAATACTTCGTTTTTCGTCCACTGTTAACAAACGTAGAAGCCGTCCAGCAGAATTTTTTTGCCTATTCAAATCAATATTTAAAATTGAAACCACTCGACCATCTGCCAACATAATATCATGCACTTTTGTGCAAGGTGTACCGATATCTTTTGACCTGCTAGGCGGCTCAGCATCACGAACGCTCGTACGACTACAATGAAAAAAGATAAATCGTATTTCAATCCTTTTAATTAGTAGAGCAGGGTCCACTTAATATTTGTCAAGCTTTTGTTTCTGTTATTTTTTTAAAACACAGAAAATTTGAAAATCAGTGGTTCTATTCTAGCAAAACTAATACAAGTTGTTTACTTTAAGTGCCTGTCAAACCCCAACTAATGGGCGGATTTTCCTGAAAATTGGTATAACGCTATCTGGGGGAATACATTTTGACAAAACAATTACGATATAAACCACCTTTCCTAGAAACTGTGTTGTAACATTGCAAACCCATTTGTCTACCTGGAGTCATCATTTACATACACGATAGGATGTAAAAGTCAAAATATCTGCATTTCGACTCAGGCAGGTTTTTTGAGAATATCTTCAATTGATCTTTCCGCACTGGTATAAAACTGTGGATATTTAGAAAATTAATATTCGAGTTCATTCTCGCGCATTATAACGAGATATAAAGCAAACTGTAGTTAACTCAAATATTCAACAGATAATTAGCTTGGCCTAAAGACAGAGTTTCTCAGAAATTCCTTTGATTTTACTGGCTTAGTGTGAGCCACTTTTCCCCAGTATTTCTGTAAATAATAATAATAAATATTATCGTTATCATTACACAGACGTTTATGATAGTTAAACAATTGTCCAAGATCATTTTAATGAAGCCATCTAGAGGAAATTTTTTTTACTAATATAAACATATATAAATACTTGCAGAGCTTCTTGGCATGACTGCAACCATTTCGAAGTGGAGAAAATAGAATTAATTAAGCGTGTACTTTTCGATTAATGCTAGATTAGCTGTTTCCAGTTTTACTTCGTCTAAACATAAATAATGAGGTTGAATGTTTAATAGACATTTGCTAAATGTTGAAGAAGTTCTATTATTTACTTTACTTTTTAATGCATCAGTCGTTTTAATAATGTTTGTATTTTTTTCATATTAATGTAGAGAACCATTTCAGCTATTTAATATTCGTTACCATTCATACATTTTACTGATTTCACGGAGTGTTGAATGTATAAGAATAACAAAACAAATCGACAATTATGCATATTTTTGTCCTTTTGATGTCGCATATTTTCTACCAAATACGGCCTTTGGGTTGTGGCTCGGTGCTTTTAAGGGAGCTTTGAGCTTTACCTGCTCCTTGTTGCGAAATATGTGCTTAATTAAAACATAGCATGACAAATACTTAACCGACCATGTAGAAGCTTCTCAAACGGATGGTTGGAATTTATATGACAGAGACTAAGCAAAGAGGCTAATATATGGTGGAATACTTAGTTTATTGCGATATACATATACTTTGATATGCATTTCTTGCTTTAACTGCCTTAAGTATCCAGATTTAATACATTTGAACTTTGCTGAAAAATGTTTTGCTTATTTATTTATTACTAATTTTCATTATTGAGTACCGGGTAAATACGACAATTTTAATATATTATTTTTATATTTTATTTGTACGGTCTACTACAAGTTGCTCTTCAAGTAAAGCTTCAGTATTTTGCTATATAAAACTAATTATAAAGCTTAAAACTATTAATGGAAATCCCCTGCATATTGATATCTAATGTCAAATAAAAACAAATCTTCAAATTTATGTAAAATTTAAGACCATTTTTAATATGACAAATTTCTAAAAATACAAAACAATCTAATTATTTTACGATTACTAAAATGGAAAAATTTAAAAAAACGCAATGGTTCTGTGAATAGATACGCGTTCTATAGCCAAATTTGAATGGCCTAGCAGTAAATCTGATGCTTCCTGTAAGTCTTTCTTTTAAATCTTAGCAGAATCATAATTCAAAAACATTAAATGTTTTATTTATGTCATTCTTTATATAATATATCAACGGCTGTTAAAAATACAGTAGCACCAATGAACCTTCTATACAGGGTTGTTGTAAAATACTTTTTTTATATTGCAGCGTATGAAACATTTCTTTAAGAGTACATTTAATAGTTTGCGTACACTACTAGGTATAATATTATCTGTTTATACATGACTCTATAAGTAATTCATAGTATGACACTTTATACTACTTACGCGGGGTAGCCAAAAATACCTGGAATTGTTCTACGCACAATTGTTTTATTGCATTTTAGGTACAAATTTGTGACATTTCAGTCCTTGCTGGACGTAATAAGGAGAATTTAAGAACTTGCGCTCTACCCGGTGGTAGCTCTTAGTCGTGAGGGGTGGTTCTTTGTGTAGTTAGTAATCCAGATTTAACGATTCTGAGGTCCAGGACGACGTGGAATAGGTGTTCTTACGAGGGACGTCGTTTACTCTGAATGACGTCGCTCGAACTTCGGTCTCGAAACGAACTTTGATTTAATGCTTGATTCGGTCAACGGCGGAATTGAAAGATCAGGTGGTTATATTAATTTGTTAACAAAACAAATAAATGATTTTCACAATATAATCAAAATTTAAATAATTAATATTCCTTACCAATAAATAGATATAAACTTAAAATCATTCTACATTACAAACAAGAGACATTAAGTTAGCAAGCAAAGCGTATAGGAATGTCCGCGTGTATAACTTTACACCGAGAATTGTATTAAATTCTACCCGGGCGCTTGTGAGTTCTCCCGCGGCTTTAATGCGGCCAGCCGGCGCAAATTCCTAGCTCCGCTTACTTTTATGATCTCCTGATATTTATATATGAATTCACAGCCTGCACAGATGGGTGTCGTGCCTGCGCACTGTTCTCGGCGTAGTTAGTACGGGAACGGAAGAGATCGACGTGTATCCGCGACCAGGGATGCCACTCGATAGGCGTCGATCGTCTCTATCAGATTAGCGTTGTTAGTAGACCGCGACCTAGCCACTTGTTTACTAACAACAAGCTAACTTGCTTGGGGGCGTCGTTTATGGTCGGCGTCGCAGTGCGTCCGCTGCTGGTGCAACACAACACACGGCGGCGTCGATTGTACTCGGTGTTGTAACTGTAAACCGCAACCTAGCTACACATTTAC
>JAHWXV010746620.1:0-10741 GCA_024586415.1 Phrixothrix hirtus | reverse complement strand
TTTTTAAGTTTTTTTGCGATTTTCTCGAAAACAGCTATAACTTTTATTTTTAAATGTGCTACGGTTATTATGTATCCAATGCCCCTTTACGTGAACTTAATAGTTTTTCTGAAAAAACGCGTTGAACCAATTTATGAGAGAAAATTTCCGGAGTTGAACAGCCTATCGCCTGTCCAGTAACTTGGATGGGTGACCGTTACAATTATTGTTTCCAAAATAAACTTAGACAATAATCTAATCATTTGTGGACGCTATTATTGTCATATCTATGTGCGTAAGAGAAAGTCGTGTTTCGTTTCACACCAGATTTTTAAATAACTAACAATATGCTATTGGTAGCTAGTATATAATAAATATGGAAAAATGGGATCATATTTTATCTTACTGGCATACGTTAATGTTTAAGAATAAATCAAGTTTAGCTGCAATGCTGCTTGCGGTAAACGATTCACTACTTGCACAATAAAGTACGAGCATCAGAAATTAATGGATGTCTTACTCCATAAACTATTGAATTCATCTACAATGTTTAAAAAGTATATATTTGAGGTTTTCTATGTCACCTTTGTCACAAACTTGACGTGATACAGCATTCCTATTTTTAAATTGGGATTCAGTGAACAAACTGTTAAAGAAAAGCTCTTATTTTCCAAATCTAACAATTCAGATCTGTGTATTCAGACCAATAAACGATTTTGCAAATGTAAATTGTAAAACAAACTAAAAAGTTGAAAATAAATGAACTGGAATTATGTAGTGTGTAAACATTTATAAATCTTTAGGGTGCATTCTAATGAGAAGTGCAAAATTGAGTTACAAAAAATTTGCTACTATTTAAATTAGGATAAAGGAAAGAATTTTTAACCGTTTAGAAGTATAATATTTAAGAGAATGCGGTATGAATTGATAATGACTTTAAAATTATAAAGTTTATTAGGTATTTTCTCTCGCGAATAGAAGTGTATGTGATTGTGCAAAGAAAGTAATTTTTTCGTCCAAGGATATCGATAATCAACCATACAAGTTCAAGCGTTTTCTCTGTAGAAAGTTAATTGAAACTGTGAGTAGATTGCTGATTTAATTCTGAGAGGTAATGTTTTATTTGTATTATTTGAATATCGGCGTTTTAGTAACTTTCCATAAACATAAGCGGAATTTTTATAATGATACTGCTGATATAAAAATTATTTGCAAACGAATTAATTCAGATAACCAATTCCTATCGTTGACTAACTTAATTACCTGATGTACCCATAAAATAAATCAATTCATTGGAGTTTTGTATAAATAGATTTTCTAATAATTACATTTTGATATAATCTTATTAAAAACAGCAACAAGAAGAGAATGTGACATAAAACTTATAAGAACATTGAAACTCTACCTTTGGTACATTACAAACTAATTAATATTAATTAATATATTGTTATGTGGAAGTTAAATTTACGAATATATGTGAAAGGATTCGAAATATTGCAATACTTGAATCTTACATAAGAAACATAAAAACTAAAGGTTTAAATTTTAGAGTACAATTTTAAGATTCTAAATTTTGAAAGTACGATAATTGAAAATCGGTAAATTAGTAAATAGGTAATAAAAATAAGCAATACCTGTCTTTTTTCCTGTCCCTAGATTTTTGGGCATTCAAACCTATTTTCAGCTAGAAAGGTATAGCTTAATAGTAAACACTTCGAATATGTAACTAAAGTTACATTTGAATTTTTATAAAAGTTAAATATTAATCATTTCATAATAATATATAACAATGCTATAATTGAAATAGTTGGTATAGTCATTTAATAATATATTGAGTGGTATGGATTCGCCTATACTTTAATTGATTCGCAATTAGTATTGATTATTTTTTTAATTTAGCTTAGAAGTCTTACAACTTTTAATTAAAACGTTTACATCAATTTCTAATAAATTGAGAAATTATAATAAAAGTTGTGTTAAGATGTGTTAATAGGAAACCTTCATTCGATTAGCAAAATTTCACTTAGAATGCTCTCCAGTAGCTCAGTCTATCTCTGATGGTGGCAAGTGCAGAAGATATAATAACCAGAAGCAATTACGGTGTATGGGCACTTTAGGTGTTCTACAATTATTGTTAAGTAATTAGCAGAGCAATTTGCTTATTATTGATTACTAGTATGTTGCTTACAAAAGAATTCAGACTATGCTAAATAATAGAAGTACTAGACAGTTACAGTTTAATTGTCACAGTAAAATATAATACAGATAAGCTGAAGCTAATAATGAATTGAAATTAATTTATTGTATTTTAGTAAGCAGCAAACAACCCAAGAATCTAGGTGTTATGTTCTTGTCAATTAACATTAGCAATTAGCAGTTAGAAATTGGATCCGGTCCACCAGTTGAACATAGTAGCTTGAGTGTAGTTACAGCAGGCTTTGAAGTAAGCTCTAAAATGTTATAACCAAGTAAATGGAAATAACCTGAATATAAAGTAGACGTCAACTTGGACAGCGCTCAAAATAAATGTTACCTGATATAATTACCAGAATTAATTAAAATAAAACGGCGTTTCAAGTGAAGCCTGTAAAGCCAATAAAGAATGAAATTGAAATTCAATTAGACATCACAACAACTCAATACAAAATGGAAGAATATAATATAAGGATAATTAAGTAGTAACAAATATCAATTAAATGTAGGATGAATTTTGTAGGCTGAATTTAAAGAAATTAAAACCCAATTTAAAATTTCCCTCCCAATTTAGTTAATCATACAAAACAGAATATCGCTTAAATAATTACTGGGGCGTCCATGCGACAAGTTAGAGTTTTATAAAAAATAGAAATAGAATTAATAACTCAGTTACCATGTCTAGTGTTTCTAATTATCGAAGACAATTCCTGTAATCAAATTAAACGTATTTGTAACTTGCAGATTCAAGCCAACATAATAATTAAGACAACGTTTTATGCCATATTAATAATTAACAAATAAGGTGCTTAATAGCTGTTACTGTGAGTCATAAATTGACTAAAAATAACAAAACAACAGAATATAAACTTCGCATCATAAAGTCTAGTATTACTGAACTGAAGGAATAAGTTTGAATTAAATTAAAATAGGAAAATGCACATACAGGGTGTTATAAAATGAAATTTGTGCAACTAAATTTTATTACTCATGTAACAATTTTTACAGTCTGCAAATGACGATACTTCTTAATCAACTAAATTTATAGTTTCCGAAGAATCCTTTATCGTGCTTAATGTAATTGCTTCTTTAGTGATTATTGTACAGTTTACTTTAGCAAATTTTATGAGTGAGATTATTACATTTGAATTACATTTGTAAACTGTAAATGGTTTTGTTTTCAAGAACAGTACTTTCAAAATGTTTGTAGTTATTGTTATAATTTAGACATTAGTAATAAACTCATTAATGCAAATGTGATTTTTGAATTGCAGCAAATTGTTCTACGTTATTGAATTTAAATCTAAAATCTTATCATTTTTTGGTATTATGTTGAGGAAATATTTGGGTCTTCTGTCAATGGTATTTATTTCTGAACTGTTGAAATTTATCCTACAGTAATTTATTGTGGATTTATTATATTCAAAATCAACGGTGGAAAGGGATTGAGAATTTCTAAAGTTTGTAGTTTAATTAGTGCAAGTATCTTTCTAATTAATCAAATATTTTAGATTTTACTTTGATATATAATTTGTAACATACATATTGATGCTATATTATGTTATTTCAGTTGGTTCCAGCGTGCCGGATTTGATTCAGGTTCTAGTTTCATACGACGTTATCAAATATTGAAGCTATTTTCCTGTGTAGGGACCATATCAACAGGATACTTCATTTTTCATCGTTATTTGTTTTCGCTTTAAATGGTGTTTACTATTCTAGTAGTTTACTCGGCATACTTCTAGAGTAGCTTTGTGTTTTAGGTATTCACTAAAGTATAGAATGTTAGGATTAATCTTTTCCCTTAGTTTTAATTGATATCTGAAGGTTTGGATACTTTTTGCGTATCTAGCTTGGTTGGTAAATACATCAAAAGCTTAAAAGTAACTTTTATTACTAAATCTTGTCATATCGTATCATAAATTGTTCCGAATGCAGGTCTCTATGTTACGATTCCACATCTCCTCTCCACCAAATTACTTATAAATAAATGGTTGTAATTTGTATAAAGAAAAGTGTCGTTCGAGTTATTAAATTTTACAAAGTTCTTACTAATTTTATATAATACTCAAATAGTCTTAAGTAACACTTCGCGTTTGCTGTTTTCTTTGAGATAGAAAAATTTTTCAAACCGCTAATTTTAAAACCAATTTCTGAAGGAATGCTGTGTTGTGTATTAAGGTTTGACGGTAATAATATCGGCATCGTTGGAAAATTTTATTTAGCATAAAACTTGTTCTTCTAACGTAGAAGAATAAACTATAACGGTAAGCGAAGAGTTTATAATTTTTTGGAAAAAAACTGGGCCATGTTCAAATCAGCATGGTACCTGCTGAAATTGCAGGCGGGCCATTTCCTCAGCCTCCTGGTTTAATCTCGATTTAACTAACACTAGAGGAGCGATCTAAAGTTGAAAATTAGTTTGTACATCCTAAGAGAGCTAACAGAGTCTCGTTATTTAGCAGTAGAAATGCATCTTGAATGGTTTTCTCATTTAGCTTGTTATAATTAATGGCTATTTGCCATTTTATATTCCTGAGGCGCCAGTTCTTCCGACATAATCCAAATTGGAAAATACGAGGGAATTGTCATATCTTAACTCTAAAGTTTCCAGAAAATCGGCCTTGCCCTTGAAAAATGCAATCATTTCCCTGCAAATTGGAAGGTCACTTCCGAATTTGTGTAACTCCCAACCACGAGCAGTTGTTGGGTCCAGTTTACTAGCCGTAATAAAGACTAACAATGTGCCCCATTGATTGACTGGTTGACTCAAAAGTTCCAATGAGCGCAAGTGCTTTGAAATGTTATCAACATGATAACACAATTGAACGGAAGACTCTTTTTGAATAGGCTTTAAATCGAATAACACCTTTATATGATTGTGAATTAAGAGCCGCTTGTTTGCAAGTCTTTCGAATAGCAATTTTTATGGGATTTCATAATTGGCTATAGAAGTTTCTAACGAACTTATCACTTGAGCCGCATCTCCGCCCAAGGAT
The DNA here is from genome assembly GCA_024586415.1 of Phrixothrix hirtus. Taxonomy (NCBI): domain Eukaryota; kingdom Metazoa; phylum Arthropoda; class Insecta; order Coleoptera; family Phengodidae; genus Phrixothrix; species Phrixothrix hirtus. The sequence continues at coordinate 5,570 of JAHWXV010746620.1, read as the reverse complement.
GTCCTCAGATAATGAAACTTTTGTATTGCATTGATTTTTGTATTCTTGTGAATGAACGAATAAAATGTGATATGAAACTTGAGTCATTTGTTATAAGAACGAAGGAAGATTGATAATTGTATCGTGGGCAATTTAATATTAGAATTACTTTCATTTGTATCTGAATGACGTAATGAATTGTCATTAAAATGGCTGCTATTTGCAATTAAACATTTTCTATCATTTTCCAAATTTGATTTTCATTTTAATATGACTGATTTGGCTTCCGTGATTAAACCGTAATAAACATTTTCGTATTCCTCTCTGTATGTAAATACATGCTCCTCATTTTCCGTAAGACATTCTATCGCGCATTGTATTTCTTCAAAGCCACCTATTATGGGTTCTAAAATTAATAATCTATTTTCTAGTTCTAATTTGTAATCAAAAGTATTACGTTTATCCCTTTTTAGCTTTAGGTTTTATAAATATTTCTTGAATATTGTTAAACATGCTTTAAAAGAACCTCGTTTTTTGCATAATTGTTTTAAATTTGACATTTTTAAGAAGTTAATATTTATTGACTTGAAATGCAAACTATTTTTGGAGAATCAATTTACTATTTACAGAGTAACTGTCAATACAATAAAATTATTTCATAGCAAATTATTAACGTAATTGATTTAAATTTTAATACTTTTAGCTGAATCAACCTAAACTTAATACAATGGTATATGATATGTGTAAATAAACCACACGCAGAGCCGAAGTGTTGGAATTCAAGTGCAACTTAGTAGGTTGATTCCTGCTTCTGACCGATCCACTATGGTTTTTAAAGTCCATTTTTTTGGTCAAAATTCATATAACGTTAGTACTAAAAAATTAATGGGTTTAAATATTTTTACTACTAATTATTGATAAAATAGAGCTACTCTAGGAATATATCATTTTAATTGCAGCTTATATATAGGTATAAAAAATAAGAAAATTTTAGAAAAGTTTTATTAATATGCATTAAGCATTTGTATAAGTATTTTGATTTTAACAAACTATAAAAATTAACGTTTCCTTAATTAATAACCTTTTGGAATCACGTTTTTAGTCTGAAACATCATTGTCCAATTCCAAATTTTCTAAGCAATTGACTGGAAGTATTTATTGAAGGGCATCGTCTTCGTTCTCTAAATTATCAGTTTCTAAAGATTGTTTAACATATTTACATTCCGATAGTATGCTAATAACTTCAGAGGGTAATTTCAAAGTATGTTGGCGATCAATTCGTTTCTTTAAATTGACAGACGAAATAATAGGGTCCCAAATATCCATGGGTCTATTGAATATATCTTATAAGTTATGCTTTCTGATAGTTTTTCTGGCCTGGAACAGCCTATCACATTTATGCAGTTTGTTTCTAGCTTTAGATCCCTCTCCACAGAAATATCCCACTGGTAATGCAGTACTTTCAATTATTTGCTTACAGTGTACAAGGACCTAGTATACTGTTGCAGGCATTGGATAGCAAGGGTGCCTTGCCATGTAAAATCTGGCAGTTGCATATATATTCTTCAAACTTTTGGGCGTCTATTTGATAATGCCACGACAAATAAATTAAAATTATTTTGACGTGTTGAACAAGATTTTCGTCAAGATCGGTAACTTCAGAAAAATGTTTTGTATTATAAAGTGCTCATCGTGCAGTATTGCTGTCGTTTGTATATCCGAATCTATTGAGTTTTGGTTTGTCTACGTGTAAATGTAGTTTTTCTAGAAATCTCTCTTGGATTAGTTCTTTTCTATTGCTGAAAATTTCTTTATCTTTACTGTCTCTAACTTGCCATTCACGTAAATCATGTCTATATGATATGTGAGCTATGCATTCAAAAAAGCAAAGCCATGCATGTAGTGGACTTATTCCAAATTATAGAATACTCGGCTTGCGATCAAATATATTACTTTGTGTAAAACTTGGGGTTCGTAATAAGTCTCGTGGAGTTGCACCTCATATTGGACAAACCTGGCTTGACTTTGTACCAGTTAAGGTATTTAATACCTTACCGTCAATCAAGGTCCTAAACAATCGGTATTTTATATCTATGGTTTTATGTTCCGACAGATATATTGTCAAATTCTCAAGCTTATCAATATCGGCATCTATTTTACGTTTTTCGTTCAATATATGTTCTGCTGTTTCTTTTATATATTCAAGTTTGAGTGGTCTACAAAATCGCACTGATTGTGGGGTCCGATTATTCCATAAAATGATATCATTGTTTGTTTGTACATGGAGAGGAATACTGTTGTTGCAAATATGGATACACCAGAGTGGCTACCAAGGGTGGTGAATTTCTGTTTATATAGCGCTTAACCAGAATTGCCATCGAAGCCATAGCCGAAAATTATTTCGGCACTAATTGTGTTTACTTTCAACGAATCCATATGTTGCAAAATAGTCTCTTTTTGTAAAAGTACTATTCTTTCTGTTGTATATGATACTAGATTTTTCAAAGGAACTACTGCTATAATATCTGTAGCAGCAGTATCAGATGGTCTGCACTTGGATTTATATTTCCATACTTCTTTATAATCTGGATAAATATCACACTTTTTCGAAGTTACACCATGCCGTATGTTCAAGTATTGTTGCTTACTTAAATTGCAATCTAAAATAAGTTCTAGTGCTTCTTCGGTCGTATATCTTGAACTGTCCCTTGTATGTGGTTGCATCATTTTCCTAATTTTTGTTGGTCTCGTTGGACTTTTAATAATTTTTTTAATGGCACTGCCAGATCATGCTGTCCTTGCTGACGTGCAGTCATACTTGCAGCTTCTATTATTAAAGATGGTTCGTGATCTTTCTCCTGCGATAACTGAAAAGCTTCCCTTCTTTTAGACCTATTTGATTTTTCAACGAACGGAAGAATCAGACGACCAGAAGATGTTGATGGTATGGCTTCATTTAGTTCAATGTAATAATCTCTTTTAAGCTATTCAGAATATTTCCTTTTAAAATAGTTCTTGTTTCGAGGAACGTTCTTCCATTTCTCGTAAAAATTGGTACACGAACGACGAATTTTTCTTTGATTTTCTTATGATTAAATTCAGTAATATCTTCTCCAAATGATTTTTTTATATGCAATAAAGTTGCGTCAAAATTTTCATTTTTATCCTAACTTTGCACCAATAAGTCGCAGAGGTATCCATTGTTAAAGCGCTGCATATCTATTAATCAGAAAGTATTATTCAAATTCGCACAAATTAGCAGCGGAAATATATTTGATAATAATCGTGATTAAAAACGGGATAATTTTACACAAAAATATGCTTGACAAACACCGACAATTTCTTATAACTCAAACGAAATATTGACTCTTACATTTTACACATCGAAGATGCATAAATAAATATTATCTTATTATAGCTATTACATACTGGTTAATTAAATTTTGTATAAATATATTGAAAAGATATACCTTATAAAATGTGAAATACTTTACAATACAAATAAAAAATGGAAACCTCAAAAACGCAATGCTTTCAAACTCTGTCTTCACACAACATTCATTTAACAACAATTGAATGGAGTAGACTAAATACAAATTAACAGTTCTCTTAACAGGTAACAAAGGAGCGCAAACAAGAGGGCATAATCCCAGCCTTTGAAATGTGTATTGATCATTATTAAACTGAATTATTATTTTTTTACTAATTCAAAAATTTGATTTTGGCCAAAAAAGTGGGAATTAGAAACCACAGTGCGACGACGGGAACTTTGAAGCACATTTAAAATAATTAATCGGTGTACGACGAAATTGGAAATTTTCTTCTAATTATTTACGCTGATTCGTATCGAAGGACCAATTTTGTGTTGAGGATGCTACCTGAAACTTTTGTTCGATAAAATGAAATTAAGATTTGAACTAAACTTGATTGAAATAGAAAATTTTTAAAGAAATGAGCATACGCGGGAAGTTTAAATTGTAATTGAAATCTGGACATAATGTTTTAACACTAACTACGGTTCATATGTCTTTGATGCTATTTTACGTGAACGTAACGGTTTCTTTGGAAAAGGCGTTGGAAGAATTTATTAGATAAAATTTCTATAGTTAAGCAGCGTTTTGCGTGTCGGGTAACTAGGATTGGTGACCGTTACAATTGTGTTCCCAAAATAAATGGAAATAATGTTTGTATCATTTGTGAACATTATTTGCATGTCTACATACGTAATAAAAGGTCGTGTGATATCTCAGACAAGACTTTTTTATTACTATGTAGTGTTTAACGTATCTAATTACAATTTATTTCTAACGTTGAAAAATCTTTAAGAGGGACATTAAAACTGGCTGTGGGTTTATAAGGAAATATTTCAGTTTCCAATTTTATACTACTCGTAAGAATAAACTCAACACCGAAAATTATCGATACCCTTATTATCCCTTTTTATCCTCTTGTAAAGTAAACTTCGAAGTTAAGCAGCTTCCAATTTCCACTGAGAATATTAGAAATAGTTTCATTACCATTTATTTTAAACATATTTGAACATTTCTAGAATGATCCACTTATTAATATTTGTTTCAAATATTCTCTAACTTTAAATATATTTCCGAACTATTTTAATATTAAAATATTAGAATATCATATTTGTAGTTTGATTTAAAATATGAAATAGAACGTATGTAGCGAATTACTTAAAAATTTAATTTTAGTTTCGCCGCTATCAGTTTCTAATAGAAGCGTTGACATTATAAATTGTATTTGAGCAATGCATTGCAATTATTTCTACGCTTTCAACGAAATATCATGTAACAGTTTTAAATTGAATTTGAAGTGCACTTAGAATGATGTAAATAGATATGGTAGTCTCACGTCAGCTGCAAATAAAGTACATATAAGAATCGACTTTGCACTCTCTAGAACTATATTCACAACGTTAACTTTATATAACTTTATATAAAACACCCGCCCTGCTATAGCTTTGCACTCGTAAGTTGCTTACGCATAGAGATAGACAAAAATACCTGCATTGGTGAACCGTAGGTCGAAAAAACTACCTACTTTGACATTAAAATCCTAATCAATATATATTTATTTACAATGTGTTGGCATATCAGAATTATTCAAACTTTCAAAGAATATGTAATACGAAACTAAAATTTACTTCTTGTACTAACTGAACGGTAGGAAATGATTTCTTTCGTTCGGTCAATTTCGCCACTCAATTTTAGCGTATTTAAAAACCATTTACTTGGAGACTGTATCCTAGTAACGTATGATTTTAGAGTGATCGAGGTGTTTTAGGTATTATTAATGTCAAAATAAGCACGAATTGGAACGGTTTTTATTTTATTCAAAAATTATTTATGATTCCAAGAAAATGTTCCCATTCTGAAAATGGATTAACTCTTAAAAGTGCAGCATGATTTCTAGTTTTAGGAAATTGCTTTTAGGAATATTGGATTGGCGTTTCATTTGGTGAAATCGAGTGCACTGCCGATTTCAGTAGTGCAGCAGTAGTATAGAGAGTAGATAGGTTGTAGCCGAGGACGCAAGGAGGGGGCTTTCCCGAGGAGCTGGGTAGAGTCCCCCCCCCC